>OX253900.1:0-10000 GCA_945999865.1 Vitis cinerea var. helleri x Vitis rupestris | reverse complement strand
TTAGGGTTTAGGGTTTAGGGTTTAGGGTTTAGGGTTTAGGGTTTAG
The DNA here is from genome assembly GCA_945999865.1 of Vitis cinerea var. helleri x Vitis rupestris. Taxonomy (NCBI): domain Eukaryota; kingdom Viridiplantae; phylum Streptophyta; class Magnoliopsida; order Vitales; family Vitaceae; genus Vitis; species Vitis cinerea var. helleri x Vitis rupestris. The sequence goes on along the minus strand of OX253900.1, from coordinate 9,954 downwards.
GGTTTAGGGTTTAGGGTTTAGGGTTTAGGGTTTAGGGTTTAGGGTTTAGGGTTTAGGGTTTAGGGTTTAGGGTTTAGGGTTTAGGGTTTAGGGTTTAGGGTTTAGGGTTTAGGGTTTAGGGTTTAGGGTTTAGGGTTTAGGGTTTAGGGTTTAGGGTTTAGGGTTTAGGGTTTAGGGTTTAGGGTTTAGGGTTTAGGGTTTAGGGTTTAGGGTTTAGGGTTTAGGGTTTAGGGTTTAGGGTTTAGGGTTTAGGGTTTAGGGTTTAGGGTTTAGGGTTTAGGGTTTAGGGTTTAGGGTTTAGGGTTTAGGGTTTAGGGTTTAGGGTTTAGGGTTTAGGGTTTAGGGTTTAGGGTTTAGGGTTTAGGGTTTAGGGTTTAGGGTTTAGGGTTTAGGGTTTAGGGTTTAGGGTTTAGGGTTTAGGGTTTAGGGTTTAGGGTTTAGGGTTTAGGGTTTAGGGTTTAGGGTTTAGGGTTTAGGGTTTAGGGTTTAGGGTTTAGGGTTTAGGGTTTAGGGTTTAGGGTTTAGGGTTTAGGGTTTAGGGTTTAGGGTTTAGGGTTTAGGGTTTAGGGTTTAGGGTTTAGGGTTTAGGGTTTAGGGTTTAGGGTTTAGGGTTTAGGGTTTAGGGTTTAGGGTTTAGGGTTTAGGGTTTAGGGTTTAGGGTTTAGGGTTTAGGGTTTAGGGTTTAGGGTTTAGGGTTTAGGGTTTAGGGTTTAGGGTTTAGGGTTTAGGGTTTAGGGTTTAGGGTTTAGGGTTTAGGGTTTAGGGTTTAGGGTTTAGGGTTTAGGGTTTAGGGTTTAGGGTTTAGGGTTTAGGGTTTAGGGTTTAGGGTTTAGGGTTTAGGGTTTAGGGTTTAGGGTTTAGGGTTTAGGGTTTAGGGTTTAGGGTTTAGGGTTTAGGGTTTAGGGTTTAGGGTTTAGGGTTTAGGGTTTAGGGTTTAGGGTTTAGGGTTTAGGGTTTAGGGTTTAGGGTTTAGGGTTTAGGGTTTAGGGTTTAGGGTTTAGGGTTTAGGGTTTAGGGTTTAGGGTTTAGGGTTTAGGGTTTAGGGTTTAGGGTTTAGGGTTTAGGGTTTAGGGTTTAGGGTTTAGGGTTTAGGGTTTAGGGTTTAGGGTTTAGGGTTTAGGGTTTAGGGTTTAGGGTTTAGGGTTTAGGGTTTAGGGTTTAGGGTTTAGGGTTTAGGGTTTAGGGTTTAGGGTTTAGGGTTTAGGGTTTAGGGTTTAGGGTTTAGGGTTTAGGGTTTAGGGTTTAGGGTTTAGGGTTTAGGGTTTAGGGTTTAGGGTTTAGGGTTTAGGGTTTAGGGTTTAGGGTTTAGGGTTTAGGGTTTAGGGTTTAGGGTTTAGGGTTTAGGGTTTAGGGTTTAGGGTTTAGGGTTTAGGGTTTAGGGTTTAGGGTTTAGGGTTTAGGGTTTAGGGTTTAGGGTTTAGGGTTTAGGGTTTAGGGTTTAGGGTTTAGGGTTTAGGGTTTAGGGTTTAGGGTTTAGGGTTTAGGGTTTAGGGTTTAGGGTTTAGGGTTTAGGGTTTAGGGTTTAGGGTTTAGGGTTTAGGGTTTAGGGTTTAGGGTTTAGGGTTTAGGGTTTAGGGTTTAGGGTTTAGGGTTTAGGGTTTAGGGTTTAGGGTTTAGGGTTTAGGGTTTAGGGTTTAGGGTTTAGGGTTTAGGGTTTAGGGTTTAGGGTTTAGGGTTTAGGGTTTAGGGTTTAGGGTTTAGGGTTTAGGGTTTAGGGTTTAGGGTTTAGGGTTTAGGGTTTAGGGTTTAGGGTTTAGGGTTTAGGGTTTAGGGTTTAGGGTTTAGGGTTTAGGGTTTAGGGTTTAGGGTTTAGGGTTTAGGGTTTAGGGTTTAGGGTTTAGGGTTTAGGGTTTAGGGTTTAGGGTTTAGGGTTTAGGGTTTAGGGTTTAGGGTTTAGGGTTTAGGGTTTAGGGTTTAGGGTTTAGGGTTTAGGGTTTAGGGTTTAGGGTTTAGGGTTTAGGGTTTAGGGTTTAGGGTTTAGGGTTTAGGGTTTAGGGTTTAGGGTTTAGGGTTTAGGGTTTAGGGTTTAGGGTTTAGGGTTTAGGGTTTAGGGTTTAGGGTTTAGGGTTTAGGGTTTAGGGTTTAGGGTTTAGGGTTTAGGGTTTAGGGTTTAGGGTTTAGGGTTTAGGGTTTAGGGTTTAGGGTTTAGGGTTTAGGGTTTAGGGTTTAGGGTTTAGGGTTTAGGGTTTAGGGTTTAGGGTTTAGGGTTTAGGGTTTAGGGTTTAGGGTTTAGGGTTTAGGGTTTAGGGTTTAGGGTTTAGGGTTTAGGGTTTAGGGTTTAGGGTTTAGGGTTTAGGGTTTAGGGTTTAGGGTTTAGGGTTTAGGGTTTAGGGTTTAGGGTTTAGGGTTTAGGGTTTAGGGTTTAGGGTTTAGGGTTTAGGGTTTAGGGTTTAGGGTTTAGGGTTTAGGGTTTAGGGTTTAGGGTTTAGGGTTTAGGGTTTAGGGTTTAGGGTTTAGGGTTTAGGGTTTAGGGTTTAGGGTTTAGGGTTTAGGGTTTAGGGTTTAGGGTTTAGGGTTTAGGGTTTAGGGTTTAGGGTTTAGGGTTTAGGGTTTAGGGTTTAGGGTTTAGGGTTTAGGGTTTAGGGTTTAGGGTTTAGGGTTTAGGGTTTAGGGTTTAGGGTTTAGGGTTTAGGGTTTAGGGTTTAGGGTTTAGGGTTTAGGGTTTAGGGTTTAGGGTTTAGGGTTTAGGGTTTAGGGTTTAGGGTTTAGGGTTTAGGGTTTAGGGTTTAGGGTTTAGGGTTTAGGGTTTAGGGTTTAGGGTTTAGGGTTTAGGGTTTAGGGTTTAGGGTTTAGGGTTTAGGGTTTAGGGTTTAGGGTTTAGGGTTTAGGGTTTAGGGTTTAGGGTTTAGGGTTTAGGGTTTAGGGTTTAGGGTTTAGGGTTTAGGGTTTAGGGTTTAGGGTTTAGGGTTTAGGGTTTAGGGTTTAGGGTTTAGGGTTTAGGGTTTAGGGTTTAGGGTTTAGGGTTTAGGGTTTAGGGTTTAGGGTTTAGGGTTTAGGGTTTAGGGTTTAGGGTTTAGGGTTTAGGGTTTAGGGTTTAGGGTTTAGGGTTTAGGGTTTAGGGTTTAGGGTTTAGGGTTTAGGGTTTAGGGTTTAGGGTTTAGGGTTTAGGGTTTAGGGTTTAGGGTTTAGGGTTTAGGGTTTAGGGTTTAGGGTTTAGGGTTTAGGGTTTAGGGTTTAGGGTTTAGGGTTTAGGGTTTAGGGTTTAGGGTTTAGGGTTTAGGGTTTAGGGTTTAGGGTTTAGGGTTTAGGGTTTAGGGTTTAGGGTTTAGGGTTTAGGGTTTAGGGTTTAGGGTTTAGGGTTTAGGGTTTAGGGTTTAGGGTTTAGGGTTTAGGGTTTAGGGTTTAGGGTTTAGGGTTTAGGGTTTAGGGTTTAGGGTTTAGGGTTTAGGGTTTAGGGTTTAGGGTTTAGGGTTTAGGGTTTAGGGTTTAGGGTTTAGGGTTTAGGGTTTAGGGTTTAGGGTTTAGGGTTTAGGGTTTAGGGTTTAGGGTTTAGGGTTTAGGGTTTAGGGTTTAGGGTTTAGGGTTTAGGGTTTAGGGTTTAGGGTTTAGGGTTTAGGGTTTAGGGTTTAGGGTTTAGGGTTTAGGGTTTAGGGTTTAGGGTTTAGGGTTTAGGGTTTAGGGTTTAGGGTTTAGGGTTTAGGGTTTAGGGTTTAGGGTTTAGGGTTTAGGGTTTAGGGTTTAGGGTTTAGGGTTTAGGGTTTAGGGTTTAGGGTTTAGGGTTTAGGGTTTAGGGTTTAGGGTTTAGGGTTTAGGGTTTAGGGTTTAGGGTTTAGGGTTTAGGGTTTAGGGTTTAGGGTTTAGGGTTTAGGGTTTAGGGTTTAGGGTTTAGGGTTTAGGGTTTAGGGTTTAGGGTTTAGGGTTTAGGGTTTAGGGTTTAGGGTTTAGGGTTTAGGGTTTAGGGTTTAGGGTTTAGGGTTTAGGGTTTAGGGTTTAGGGTTTAGGGTTTAGGGTTTAGGGTTTAGGGTTTAGGGTTTAGGGTTTAGGGTTTAGGGTTTAGGGTTTAGGGTTTAGGGTTTAGGGTTTAGGGTTTAGGGTTTAGGGTTTAGGGTTTAGGGTTTAGGGTTTAGGGTTTAGGGTTTAGGGTTTAGGGTTTAGGGTTTAGGGTTTAGGGTTTAGGGTTTAGGGTTTAGGGTTTAGGGTTTAGGGTTTAGGGTTTAGGGTTTAGGGTTTAGGGTTTAGGGTTTAGGGTTTAGGGTTTAGGGTTTAGGGTTTAGGGTTTAGGGTTTAGGGTTTAGGGTTTAGGGTTTAGGGTTTAGGGTTTAGGGTTTAGGGTTTAGGGTTTAGGGTTTAGGGTTTAGGGTTTAGGGTTTAGGGTTTAGGGTTTAGGGTTTAGGGTTTAGGGTTTAGGGTTTAGGGTTTAGGGTTTAGGGTTTAGGGTTTAGGGTTTAGGGTTTAGGGTTTAGGGTTTAGGGTTTAGGGTTTAGGGTTTAGGGTTTAGGGTTTAGGGTTTAGGGTTTAGGGTTTAGGGTTTAGGGTTTAGGGTTTAGGGTTTAGGGTTTAGGGTTTAGGGTTTAGGGTTTAGGGTTTAGGGTTTAGGGTTTAGGGTTTAGGGTTTAGGGTTTAGGGTTTAGGGTTTAGGGTTTAGGGTTTAGGGTTTAGGGTTTAGGGTTTAGGGTTTAGGGTTTAGGGTTTAGGGTTTAGGGTTTAGGGTTTAGGGTTTAGGGTTTAGGGTTTAGGGTTTAGGGTTTAGGGTTTAGGGTTTAGGGTTTAGGGTTTAGGGTTTAGGGTTTAGGGTTTAGGGTTTAGGGTTTAGGGTTTAGGGTTTAGGGTTTAGGGTTTAGGGTTTAGGGTTTAGGGTTTAGGGTTTAGGGTTTAGGGTTTAGGGTTTAGGGTTTAGGGTTTAGGGTTTAGGGTTTAGGGTTTAGGGTTTAGGGTTTAGGGTTTAGGGTTTAGGGTTTAGGGTTTAGGGTTTAGGGTTTAGGGTTTAGGGTTTAGGGTTTAGGGTTTAGGGTTTAGGGTTTAGGGTTTAGGGTTTAGGGTTTAGGGTTTAGGGTTTAGGGTTTAGGGTTTAGGGTTTAGGGTTTAGGGTTTAGGGTTTAGGGTTTAGGGTTTAGGGTTTAGGGTTTAGGGTTTAGGGTTTAGGGTTTAGGGTTTAGGGTTTAGGGTTTAGGGTTTAGGGTTTAGGGTTTAGGGTTTAGGGTTTAGGGTTTAGGGTTTAGGGTTTAGGGTTTAGGGTTTAGGGTTTAGGGTTTAGGGTTTAGGGTTTAGGGTTTAGGGTTTAGGGTTTAGGGTTTAGGGTTTAGGGTTTAGGGTTTAGGGTTTAGGGTTTAGGGTTTAGGGTTTAGGGTTTAGGGTTTAGGGTTTAGGGTTTAGGGTTTAGGGTTTAGGGTTTAGGGTTTAGGGTTTAGGGTTTAGGGTTTAGGGTTTAGGGTTTAGGGTTTAGGGTTTAGGGTTTAGGGTTTAGGGTTTAGGGTTTAGGGTTTAGGGTTTAGGGTTTAGGGTTTAGGGTTTAGGGTTTAGGGTTTAGGGTTTAGGGTTTAGGGTTTAGGGTTTAGGGTTTAGGGTTTAGGGTTTAGGGTTTAGGGTTTAGGGTTTAGGGTTTAGGGTTTAGGGTTTAGGGTTTAGGGTTTAGGGTTTAGGGTTTAGGGTTTAGGGTTTAGGGTTTAGGGTTTAGGGTTTAGGGTTTAGGGTTTAGGGTTTAGGGTTTAGGGTTTAGGGTTTAGGGTTTAGGGTTTAGGGTTTAGGGTTTAGGGTTTAGGGTTTAGGGTTTAGGGTTTAGGGTTTAGGGTTTAGGGTTTAGGGTTTAGGGTTTAGGGTTTAGGGTTTAGGGTTTAGGGTTTAGGGTTTAGGGTTTAGGGTTTAGGGTTTAGGGTTTAGGGTTTAGGGTTTAGGGTTTAGGGTTTAGGGTTTAGGGTTTAGGGTTTAGGGTTTAGGGTTTAGGGTTTAGGGTTTAGGGTTTAGGGTTTAGGGTTTAGGGTTTAGGGTTTAGGGTTTAGGGTTTAGGGTTTAGGGTTTAGGGTTTAGGGTTTAGGGTTTAGGGTTTAGGGTTTAGGGTTTAGGGTTTAGGGTTTAGGGTTTAGGGTTTAGGGTTTAGGGTTTAGGGTTTAGGGTTTAGGGTTTAGGGTTTAGGGTTTAGGGTTTAGGGTTTAGGGTTTAGGGTTTAGGGTTTAGGGTTTAGGGTTTAGGGTTTAGGGTTTAGGGTTTAGGGTTTAGGGTTTAGGGTTTAGGGTTTAGGGTTTAGGGTTTAGGGTTTAGGGTTTAGGGTTTAGGGTTTAGGGTTTAGGGTTTAGGGTTTAGGGTTTAGGGTTTAGGGTTTAGGGTTTAGGGTTTAGGGTTTAGGGTTTAGGGTTTAGGGTTTAGGGTTTAGGGTTTAGGGTTTAGGGTTTAGGGTTTAGGGTTTAGGGTTTAGGGTTTAGGGTTTAGGGTTTAGGGTTTAGGGTTTAGGGTTTAGGGTTTAGGGTTTAGGGTTTAGGGTTTAGGGTTTAGGGTTTAGGGTTTAGGGTTTAGGGTTTAGGGTTTAGGGTTTAGGGTTTAGGGTTTAGGGTTTAGGGTTTAGGGTTTAGGGTTTAGGGTTTAGGGTTTAGGGTTTAGGGTTTAGGGTTTAGGGTTTAGGGTTTAGGGTTTAGGGTTTAGGGTTTAGGGTTTAGGGTTTAGGGTTTAGGGTTTAGGGTTTAGGGTTTAGGGTTTAGGGTTTAGGGTTTAGGGTTTAGGGTTTAGGGTTTAGGGTTTAGGGTTTAGGGTTTAGGGTTTAGGGTTTAGGGTTTAGGGTTTAGGGTTTAGGGTTTAGGGTTTAGGGTTTAGGGTTTAGGGTTTAGGGTTTAGGGTTTAGGGTTTAGGGTTTAGGGTTTAGGGTTTAGGGTTTAGGGTTTAGGGTTTAGGGTTTAGGGTTTAGGGTTTAGGGTTTAGGGTTTAGGGTTTAGGGTTTAGGGTTTAGGGTTTAGGGTTTAGGGTTTAGGGTTTAGGGTTTAGGGTTTAGGGTTTAGGGTTTAGGGTTTAGGGTTTAGGGTTTAGGGTTTAGGGTTTAGGGTTTAGGGTTTAGGGTTTAGGGTTTAGGGTTTAGGGTTTAGGGTTTAGGGTTTAGGGTTTAGGGTTTAGGGTTTAGGGTTTAGGGTTTAGGGTTTAGGGTTTAGGGTTTAGGGTTTAGGGTTTAGGGTTTAGGGTTTAGGGTTTAGGGTTTAGGGTTTAGGGTTTAGGGTTTAGGGTTTAGGGTTTAGGGTTTAGGGTTTAGGGTTTAGGGTTTAGGGTTTAGGGTTTAGGGTTTAGGGTTTAGGGTTTAGGGTTTAGGGTTTAGGGTTTAGGGTTTAGGGTTTAGGGTTTAGGGTTTAGGGTTTAGGGTTTAGGGTTTAGGGTTTAGGGTTTAGGGTTTAGGGTTTAGGGTTTAGGGTTTAGGGTTTAGGGTTTAGGGTTTAGGGTTTAGGGTTTAGGGTTTAGGGTTTAGGGTTTAGGGTTTAGGGTTTAGGGTTTAGGGTTTAGGGTTTAGGGTTTAGGGTTTAGGGTTTAGGGTTTAGGGTTTAGGGTTTAGGGTTTAGGGTTTAGGGTTTAGGGTTTAGGGTTTAGGGTTTAGGGTTTAGGGTTTAGGGTTTAGGGTTTAGGGTTTAGGGTTTAGGGTTTAGGGTTTAGGGTTTAGGGTTTAGGGTTTAGGGTTTAGGGTTTAGGGTTTAGGGTTTAGGGTTTAGGGTTTAGGGTTTAGGGTTTAGGGTTTAGGGTTTAGGGTTTAGGGTTTAGGGTTTAGGGTTTAGGGTTTAGGGTTTAGGGTTTAGGGTTTAGGGTTTAGGGTTTAGGGTTTAGGGTTTAGGGTTTAGGGTTTAGGGTTTAGGGTTTAGGGTTTAGGGTTTAGGGTTTAGGGTTTAGGGTTTAGGGTTTAGGGTTTAGGGTTTAGGGTTTAGGGTTTAGGGTTTAGGGTTTAGGGTTTAGGGTTTAGGGTTTAGGGTTTAGGGTTTAGGGTTTAGGGTTTAGGGTTTAGGGTTTAGGGTTTAGGGTTTAGGGTTTAGGGTTTAGGGTTTAGGGTTTAGGGTTTAGGGTTTAGGGTTTAGGGTTTAGGGTTTAGGGTTTAGGGTTTAGGGTTTAGGGTTTAGGGTTTAGGGTTTAGGGTTTAGGGTTTAGGGTTTAGGGTTTAGGGTTTAGGGTTTAGGGTTTAGGGTTTAGGGTTTAGGGTTTAGGGTTTAGGGTTTAGGGTTTAGGGTTTAGGGTTTAGGGTTTAGGGTTTAGGGTTTAGGGTTTAGGGTTTAGGGTTTAGGGTTTAGGGTTTAGGGTTTAGGGTTTAGGGTTTAGGGTTTAGGGTTTAGGGTTTAGGGTTTAGGGTTTAGGGTTTAGGGTTTAGGGTTTAGGGTTTAGGGTTTAGGGTTTAGGGTTTAGGGTTTAGGGTTTAGGGTTTAGGGTTTAGGGTTTAGGGTTTAGGGTTTAGGGTTTAGGGTTTAGGGTTTAGGGTTTAGGGTTTAGGGTTTAGGGTTTAGGGTTTAGGGTTTAGGGTTTAGGGTTTAGGGTTTAGGGTTTAGGGTTTAGGGTTTAGGGTTTAGGGTTTAGGGTTTAGGGTTTAGGGTTTAGGGTTTAGGGTTTAGGGTTTAGGGTTTAGGGTTTAGGGTTTAGGGTTTAGGGTTTAGGGTTTAGGGTTTAGGGTTTAGGGTTTAGGGTTTAGGGTTTAGGGTTTAGGGTTTAGGGTTTAGGGTTTAGGGTTTAGGGTTTAGGGTTTAGGGTTTAGGGTTTAGGGTTTAGGGTTTAGGGTTTAGGGTTTAGGGTTTAGGGTTTAGGGTTTAGGGTTTAGGGTTTAGGGTTTAGGGTTTAGGGTTTAGGGTTTAGGGTTTAGGGTTTAGGGTTTAGGGTTTAGGGTTTAGGGTTTAGGGTTTAGGGTTTAGGGTTTAGGGTTTAGGGTTTAGGGTTTAGGGTTTAGGGTTTAGGGTTTAGGGTTTAGGGTTTAGGGTTTAGGGTTTAGGGTTTAGGGTTTAGGGTTTAGGGTTTAGGGTTTAGGGTTTAGGGTTTAGGGTTTAGGGTTTAGGGTTTAGGGTTTAGGGTTTAGGGTTTAGGGTTTAGGGTTTAGGGTTTAGGGTTTAGGGTTTAGGGTTTAGGGTTTAGGGTTTAGGGTTTAGGGTTTAGGGTTTAGGGTTTAGGGTTTAGGGTTTAGGGTTTAGGGTTTAGGGTTTAGGGTTTAGGGTTTAGGGTTTAGGGTTTAGGGTTTAGGGTTTAGGGTTTAGGGTTTAGGGTTTAGGGTTTAGGGTTTAGGGTTTAGGGTTTAGGGTTTAGGGTTTAGGGTTTAGGGTTTAGGGTTTAGGGTTTAGGGTTTAGGGTTTAGGGTTTAGGGTTTAGGGTTTAGGGTTTAGGGTTTAGGGTTTAGGGTTTAGGGTTTAGGGTTTAGGGTTTAGGGTTTAGGGTTTAGGGTTTAGGGTTTAGGGTTTAGGGTTTAGGGTTTAGGGTTTAGGGTTTAGGGTTTAGGGTTTAGGGTTTAGGGTTTAGGGTTTAGGGTTTAGGGTTTAGGGTTTAGGGTTTAGGGTTTAGGGTTTAGGGTTTAGGGTTTAGGGTTTAGGGTTTAGGGTTTAGGGTTTAGGGTTTAGGGTTTAGGGTTTAGGGTTTAGGGTTTAGGGTTTAGGGTTTAGGGTTTAGGGTTTAGGGTTTAGGGTTTAGGGTTTAGGGTTTAGGGTTTAGGGTTTAGGGTTTAGGGTTTAGGGTTTAGGGTTTAGGGTTTAGGGTTTAGGGTTTAGGGTTTAGGGTTTAGGGTTTAGGGTTTAGGGTTTAGGGTTTAGGGTTTAGGGTTTAGGGTTTAGGGTTTAGGGTTTAGGGTTTAGGGTTTAGGGTTTAGGGTTTAGGGTTTAGGGTTTAGGGTTTAGGGTTTAGGGTTTAGGGTTTAGGGTTTAGGGTTTAGGGTTTAGGGTTTAGGGTTTAGGGTTTAGGGTTTAGGGTTTAGGGTTTAGGGTTTAGGGTTTAGGGTTTAGGGTTTAGGTGGGTTAGGGTTTAGGGTTTAGGGTTTAGGGTTTAGGGTTTAGGGTTTAGGGTTTAGGGTTTAGGGTTGTAGGGTTTAGGGTT
>OX253918.1:19536251-19573751 GCA_945999865.1 Vitis cinerea var. helleri x Vitis rupestris | reverse complement strand
CAAGAAAGTTGAAAATATCAAAATTAAGGATTAAGATAAAATATGCAGTAAAGGGATAGAATAGTCAATTTCTTTAGAAAAATCATAAATAAATATCTAGAAGCATTATTTCATCATGAAAAAAAATCATACATCTTCATTATGTATATATTACAAAACAAAATCGAAAATCAAGTGTAGATAAGCTAATGAACACTGTATAAAATTTCCAGCATACAGTCAAAACAAAAGCCTTCACAATACAAATGCTAAAAAATATCTAGAATGGGAATTTAATTTCCAAAAAAAATAAAAATAAATCATAGAACCTATCCTACATGTCTAGATTGGCACCCAAATGGCCAAATTTTTTATCGAAGCTCCAATTAATTCTAATACACAAGATCTCTAAAGAGGTCCAGAATAAGTTAAAATTCTAAGACATGCATAAACTAAATTATTTAACAAACCCAAATGTGTGATAAAATCATATAAAAGATCATACATCATGTTTAAAATATCTAATTTACAATATAAAAAAATGGCAAGGTCAAAAAGCACACAAGTTAATTTTAAAATAAAACAAATAGCCTTTTGGTTCAAAATCTGGACAGTGCAATGGGTACAACACAAAAAAATATTTCTCTCAATTAAGAAAACGTTTTTTTTTTTAATATTTTGTATGTCTATAATCAATTTCAAGAAGTATAAAATCAATGATATATATATATATATATATATATATATATATATATATATATATATATATATATATATATATATATATATATATATATATAATATCATCGAATAATTTATTTTTATAAAAACATTTTAAGTGTCCCAAATTGAATGAAAATGGAACTTGTGTAAAAACCGATTTAGATCTCTCAATTAAAAAATGATTTTGAGCTCAAATTAAATTCGTTTGACAAGTTAGAAAGTTAAGAACATCATAGAAATATCAAAATATTTTTAAAAGAACCCTAGGTGTCTTGATTCCAATTTTTCATGACAAAGGTCATAAAAAAACATAAGTGAAATAAATCCTAAGCATCAACAATCAATCATCTTCAACAATCATTCGATCAATGAATAACAACAACCAGTTGTTGCATGTTAGATTTAAGCAATGGAAACAATACCAATTTTTTTTAAAATTGATCTTTTAGGGTCAAAGTATTAACCTTTAGGTTTAAATGTTCCCAAACCTTAAATTTCAATCATTGAAGATGATCTTGAAGTTGTTGGAAGTCTCGTAAACCCACGATCTGCCTCCTGGTGATTCAACCTTGTTCTTGGAACACTTCTAGTAGGGAGGAAAGGAGGGTTGAGGCTATGACTCTCTTTCTCTCTAGATGGTGGATGACAAAAGTGATGGAACCCCGAACCCTTAGGGGATATTTATAGGGTTCTTAACTAGGCTTAAGTGACTAAATCCCATATGGGCTTAGGTCACTTAATCTAACCCAAATAGGGTCCTAATTAATTAATTAACCCAATAAGACCTACTAATTAATCAATTAGCCTAATCTAAAGACCTTGTTTACTTCTCCCTATGCAACCTTGCATAATTACCAAAATACTCTTATGCACAAAAGTGAACCTGGAGCCCATCTGACCCTCATAACTCGCGCCAAAGTAAGCTTAGAGCGGGGATCGCTAGGACCCATAGGAGTATGAGCTCTCTCTGAATCCAATTCTAAAGTTGATTCAACATCTTATTATAGGGAATCAATTGAAATCCAGTATCCTATGTAAATAATGACGAGACAATATGTGCTTAGGTCTGTGACTTGCTATCCATTGCTTTCAATCTTCCCACGAATTGATGTTCATAGTCTAACAATATGAAAGCTATCAACCTTTTAAGATTACTTATACTATCCTTGAGTTATAAATCCTCCTATTATGTGTTCAATTGACACGTCTTAGCTTTTAAAAAGCCTATGTTAAGTTCCACTTAAGGAACTACTACAGCCGTAGTTTCCATGAACACAAGTCCTTATAATCACATAAGAGGACACACTATTTCAATCCCATGAGATATCATAGTGCCTCTATTGAGAATACCTATTGTTATCGGCTTCTATCAATAGTGACCTAATTGATGATGAATATATTATTAGCTTACGATCTTACCTATAGGTCAAAACCATTGATAACTTTAGCACAAACTCAATATTCTCTCAAGGCTAAGAGACAACACAATGAAAAAGCTTGGTAAATCATGACTACTTAATAGCCTTAAGTAATGAACAATGCAAAAGATGCAAACAAGAATGCTCATAAAGTGTAATGCATGGAATAAGGATAGATAAAAGTGAAACTAGAATATCTTTAAATAAATAACAAATTCCAAATTTATTACATCATGTCATGCTTTAAGGGCTCTATCCTAACAGTTGTGTGGCCTACTCATTTATATCAAACCTAAACTAATATATCCAAAATCATAAAAATGAGAAGAAGTAGGAAAATAAGAAAAAGATGTACAAGGAGCTTACCTCAAGTTTCTTCAAAATTTGAAGCACTAGTTCTTCATCCATTTAAGCTATTTTTCTCTTCACACCCAAAAGTTTCTTCAATGGCTCCCCAAAACATTCTCTTCTTTCAAAGTTCTCACCATAAATCTAGAGACCTTTCTCAATTCTGTCTCTCCGAGTTTCTCACCTCCTAGAAAAAAATTCAAGAGACATCTTCAAGTTTCCCATTTATAGCCATATCCTTAAGTCTCCAAAATTCTAGAGACTTCTAAGCTCTCCAATTCACTCAAAATTCTCTCCAAAAAAAATTCTCATTCTAGGGACTTCTAAGCTCTTAAATTCACTCAAACTTCCCTAAAAAAATATTCTCCTTCTAGAGACTTCTAAGCTCTCTAATTCCCTCAAAATTCCTTTAAAAAAATATTGACTTTTAAGCTCTCTAATTCACTCAAAATTCCCTCAAAAAAATATTCCCCTTCTAGAAACTTCTAAGCTCTCCATTTCTCTCTCAATTCCCATTTAAAAAATATTCTCATTCTAGGGACTTTTAAGCTCTCCAATTCACTCAAAATTCCCTTAAAAAAAATATTTTCATTCTAAAGACTTTTAAGCTCTCCAATTCACATAAAATTCCCTCCAAATAAATATTCCCCTTCTAGAGACTTCTAAGCTCTCCACATTTCCCTCTCGATTCTCATTTCAAAAATATTCTCATTCTAGGGACTTCTAAGTTCTCCAATTTACTTAAAATTCCCTCTAAAAAATATTCCCCTTCTAGAAACTTCTAAGTTCTCCACATTTCCCTCTCAATTCTCATTTAAAAAATTATTCTTTTTCTATAATGTTCCCTTCCTTCCTTCTCAAATTTTCATTCCCATTCAAATCCTCTCTAGAATATTCTTCCACTAATCTCTAAGCTCACATTTCCTCACATGACCCTAAAAAAAAAAAAAAATCACCATGCATCAATAACAACATGCAAATCTTTCACTATCCAAATCAAAACACAACCACATGCAATTCAAAATAAAAATAAAAAATCAATTTCATGTAACTAAAAATAAAAAATAAAAAGTATGTAACTAAAAAGATCAAAATATTAAACCAATTTAATCAAAGATCAAAATATCCACATCATGACACAAAAAAAAAAAAAAAAAAAAAATCAAAATATCCATTAGATGCAATCAAATATCAAAATAGCTCACATACAATTGAAAATCACAAAAACCAATCCAATATTCCTCTAATACTAAAATTATGTAATAAGAAAAAGACATTCAAATCTATGCACTAAAGTAAACAAACATAACAAAATAAGGCCTCACTAAAACCAAACAAAATCTTAAACTAAAAAATTATAGGTCACTAATCATCATATTAAGGATCCACGTAATCCTTTCAAAATATATTTCCAAAAAAAAGGTCCAAAAATAGAGATAAGGTGAATAATAGTGGGCCACCAAAGAATACTTAATAAAAGCTAAAAGATAGGTCCAAAGCATGCAATGAGGGAACATAAGATGAAGAAGGACAAACTTTGGATAAAATGTGTCGATGGGACAAAATAAATGGTCTACAGGTTCCCTTCATACTTCATACTTATAGCGAGATTGTGGCAAGGGTTGTTATTATAGAAAGAGAGATGAATGAAGAACAAAGATTGAGAATTAAAAATGTTAAGTTTAGTGGTTATGAAAAATGAAAGTGAGATTTTAATCCCTAAAAGGTGACTCATCACTAACAATTACCCATTAAGCAAGAGTAGTATAGTGGGTCTATTGATTGGGTTCGAGGAACAAGGAGGTGTTATGAATATGACAAGTTGGGATATCTTAGGAGAAAATATGCAAGAATTCATCAAGAGTCATACCAATTGTCTCAACAATAGTTTCAACAGATTAATTCCTCAAGCATACAAGGGAGACAATCTCAAGGGGGAGGTAACTTAAAGCCAATGAGGCTTAGAGATTGTTGGGATTAAACCCTAGAAAGCATGATATGATGTAAAAAATTGAGATTCATTTATAAATTTATTTATCTATGTTTTTTTAGCTTCCTTTTTAATATCCCATATGCATTAATTGGTTATTTGAATACACACACCCAAATCACTTGCGTTGTACATGATTGGGTGCATTAGAAGTTGCATAAAAGATCCAAGTCATGGGTTCCCTATAGAGTGATAAGTAGTCCATAATCGGTTCATGGATTTAGGCAATCCATCCGAGACTGTAGTTCACTACCTCCTAATTAGAGAGATGACTTGTCTTGGTCATTAGGATGGTTTTCCCACGGTAAGTGCACTAGTGTATGTGATTCACATTGGATAGGACTTAGAGTGAATCATGACATAAGGTTATAAATTGTTATGATTCACCAAGCTACTATACTGCATGAACTCTTAACCTTGAAAAGGTATTGAGCTTATGCTAAAATCAACAAGAGGCTTTGAGTTATGGGTGAGACCCTAAGTGGTCATATATTCCTATGGATTAGGTCACCGTTGATAGAGGTTGGTGGCAATAGATATTCTTAATAAAGGCACCATGATATCTCATGGTATTGAGATAGTGTGTTCCATTGGGTGATCTAAAGGACATGTGATCTAGAAGACTATGACCAAAACAATTCCTTTAATGTAATTTTGACATATGCTTCTTGGAGTTAGAATATGTCAATTGATCACATAGTAAGCAGGAGTTGTGTAATGATTAGAAAGGTAATCTTGATAGGTGATAACACTATCTTGTTAGATTATGGACATCAGTTTATAAGGGTTCTACATGTAGTGGGTCGTAGGGTATGGACTTGAGCTATACTTGTTGTAATTTCATAGGATACTTGAGTGTAGTTGATTCTCTTTAGTGGAGTGTTAAATCAACTTTAGAATTAGATTATGAGGGAGACAATATTTTCCTATGGGTCTCAATGGTACCCACTTGAGCTCTTATTACATAAAGACACGTTCATTTTGAAGGATTTGAGTTTCTGGTTTGTAAGTGCTCATAATTGCATATTGGTAAAAACGCAAGGTTACACTAGATCTTATGAATTGTCTTTTTGGTATGGGTTGATTAATTAATTGGAGCTTGTTAGGGTTAATTAATTAATTATAACCTAGTTGGTCTAGATTAGGTGACCTAAGCCTAATTTGGGCTCAAGTCACTTAAACCCACAGAGCGCCTTATAAATACCCTTGTTAGGGGTTACAGTTTTAGTTTTACTTGTCATCTTCCACAAAGAGCCTCCAAAGAGAAACTATAGCCACTCTCTACAGAGAAAAACACATTTTTTTTCGTGTCTAGCTACATGTGAGGAAAGATTGGATGGAAGATTAGTGGGTAGACAAGATCTATGATGTCTTTTACGGATTTAGATTCTTCTTCAATGATTTGGGAACATCCATATCTAAGTGTTTTTTTCTCTAGTTTTATTAATGTATTTGGTTTTTGAAGCCATGTTTCCCTAGATTGATTTATAGAGAAGCCTAGGGTAGATTGCATGCTCTCTATATGATCTAGAGCCTAGAAACAAAGTAATATGAAGTTTCCCACAATTGGTATCAAAGGCCTAGGATAGGATTTTTCATCTTAGATCCACTCTAGGGTGTGCTAACTCTATTTTACAGGGTTGTTTGTTTCATTCCATGGTCCTAGGGATGAATGTTTATGGTTAATATTCTAATTTGATGGTTATTATTGTGATTTGCTTTTGCTTTCTCTTAAATTAGGTTGTAAACTCCGTGTTTAGGAGCATAGGATTTTTTCTACTTTGTAAAAATCCGGTTTTTAATTACTAGATTGTATTTTGAGGAGTATAGGAGCTTTCATTATAAACGCTTCAACTTTGAGGAGAAAGTAGGCCAATACATCATTCACAACTATGGTGGCTCCTACTCTAGTAAGGGTAACTTTCTTGGTGGAGCAAATGATTGGAATTTTGAGAAGAAATGGCCTTGGGTACGCAATTTTTTGCAATAACGCTTAAGTAGCTTGAGCACTCAAGTATTGCTTTCGATAGTGAAAGTTGCTTTCAACATCCTTATTAGATGTTTGAGCGCTCAAGCATAAATAGAAAGGAAATGGTTTTTGGCAGCTTGGGCACTTTTGTAATAGTGTAGGGTTTGATTGTAATTTGTTTACTAATTTATTTTATGTTATGGGTTTGGTTTTGGTGAATTTGGATGATTATGCAAATGGATTACCAAATTCATGTAATAGGATCCCTAAGGCCTTGGGAGTGATTGTTTTATTTTATTATTTATTTATATACTATATTTATTTTTCATGAGAAGTATTTTTCCATTGTTATTTTTTTTTATATATTTTGAATCGATTATTATTGAAAGTCCTATTGTTTTCCTTTTTGGACAATCCACTTGGATTTGAATAGATGGTTCTCCAAGCTCTCTCACCTTGAGAGAAAGAGGAAACCACCTAGTGTTTTAAGCTCTTCTTCTTAAGGCTACGTTTGGTTGGTGGGATAGGATATGTATATCTTAGGATATTATATCCCATTGGATATGATATGAATATCTTAGGTGTGGACCCCGTATTTCTTTACATCCTTTTCCACTCAAATGCTTAGACTCGTTTTTTATTTCGAAAAGTTTTTGCAGTCGTCACTTATTTTTGTTTTATTTTTAAAGGAAAAAATAAAATAAGAAAAAAAAACCCTAAATGTGACTCTTGAAGGAAAAATCAGTCTGTGAAAAATCGAGAATATGTTTATACAAAGATAACAGGGATCAGTTCCTATCATGACTAAATTCGAGAATATGTTTTTTTTATTCACTTAGTTCAAACTCTTAATGAATCCTTCTGCTCCTAAACCATTTCCTCCACAAAATTTGCAGCTTCCAAATTTGTTTCGTTGAAGTATGAATTTAATACTTTCCAACAGCAATAGAATCATATTGATCGAATTACATCAACAACTACACATCAAATGCAAACAGATCATCAAATCTCACACACACATAGCCATAATAAGCTCAGTTGAGTGGATGATTCTAGCTTTTTCGGGTCCAAAATGATTGATATTCGTTAAGATCCGAATTTTCAAACAATCAAACGCAAAACCTCATTTCCTTCTAAAGTTTTCCTCAATTTTTTCAACAACCAAACAGAACATAGGGGAACAAAAAAAATTAAAGGAACCTAGTTTGGATACTAGGAAGCGGAAAAGAAGTTTGAATTACAAGTGGGTTTTGAGGTGAAGAACAGGGATACAAAACCCAAGTCAAATTTCAAACAAGGCTTCAAAATTTAGGGTGTTCTTACCTGGAAAAAAAAAAAAACAAACAAACCTTGATAATTTCGGCGGCCTTTTTAGACTTTTGAGAGCCTCGTGACTGTTAATAAATCCTAAAAATTAGGGTTTCAATTTCTTCTTCTTCTTCTTCTCACTTTCTCTCTCTCATTCTCTCTGTAATTTCTCTCATGGCTACTCCTTCTATTCCTCACCCTCTGCTCTCTCTCTCTCTCTCTCTCTCTTTCTCTCTCTCTTTTCTTCTGTAAAACTTTTCCTACACAAGGTTCCACTACCCTCACTCTCTGACCAACTCCCATGTATGTTCTGTTGCCATCCCCCAAAGGTCCCCTTTCATAACAATTCTCTGCTTTTTCAAAAACCCCTCTGAATACCTACCCCATCTGCTCCCAAGAAAACTTGCCTTTCCTGCGAACGTCCCCCTTTAAACTCCAAAGCAGCTCTCTACTTCCTTTCTTTTTTTCCCATCCGGCCACCCAAAAATAGCTCACCCATCAGTCCCACGGTCGCCCAAAACAGCTTATTCTCGAGGTGGTAAGAAATAAAAATAAAAATAAAATAAAAAAATAATTCCTCTCTCCCTGGGGGTCTACACATAGTCTTAGCTCAAACTCAAGTTTTGTTACACAAGGATTCATTATGATGATTTTGGAAAATATAATTAGTGTTTTGCAATTAAATTGATTATAGATCATTTCTTGAAAGAATAAAATTTATTGTTAAGCTAGATCAAAATTGACCACTAACAATCCTTAAACGTACTATAATTTAGCTCTAGTCTAGTAGCAAATAGTTTTTCTTTTGCTACACAAAAAAAAAAATCATTATGATGATTTTAGGGAATGTAATTACTCCTATGATTTCTTTGCTATTAAAATCGTGTTACCCAATCAAATTTATTGTTAGGCTTTATCAAAATTGACCATCAACAATCCTTTAGTGTGGTATAGTCAAGCTCTCTTTGGTAGCAAATTGAATTTTCTTTTTAACACAAAAATTTATCATCATGATATTGGAGAATATAACTATTTTTTTAAATTTCTTTACTATTAAAATCACACTACTTTATCATTTGAAAGAACCAAATTTATTGTTAAGTGATCTCAAAATTGACTCTTATCAATCTTCAATACAATATAGTGTAGTTCTTATTTGGTAGCAAATTAATTTTTTTTTTTCATAAAAATTCATTATGATGATTTTAGGGAATGTAACTACTTTTCAAAATTTCTTTGCAATCAAAATTGTGTTTACCCCATTGAAAGAGCCAAAATTTTAGTTAGATTATATCAAAATTCACTATTACCAATCCTAGCCTTTAGACTATGTTTAGTTTCCGGAAAGTACCAAGGAAAGAAAAAAAAAAAACGTTAAGAAAAATAGTATTCCCATGTTTGGTTTCACCATAAATTTTTTAAAAGAAAATTAAATATGATTAAAATTAGTTATAAATTTATACATTTTTAAATTATTTAATTTTTATATAATAGAGGAAATTAAGTGAAATGAGTTCGAAGAAACATATACAAATAATTTATTGATTTTAAATCTATTTTTCGTTTTCTTCATTTTTTATTTCTTTCCAATTTTCCTCTTTATTTTCTTTATCTGACATTTTCTCTCAAAATTTTCGGGAACCAAACATAGCTTTAGTGTAGTATATCATAACTCTAATCTAGTAGCAAGTCCATTTTCTTTTTCCACATTAAAATTCCTTATGATGATTTTAGGGAATATAACTAGCTATAATATGGTTTCAAGGTTAGTTTTTTCTTTTTTGTTTTTTTTTTACACAAAAATTCATTATGATTATCTAAATAGATATAATTTCTTCTCTTTTTAATTTTCTTTACAATCAAAATCACACTAACTAATTGTTAGAAAGAACTCAATTTATTATTAGACTGCATAAAAAATGACCATTAAAAGTGCTTTGTATATTATATCCTAGTTGTGATATGGTTTTAAATTGAGTATTTTTTACATGAAAATTCATTATGAGGATTTAGTGGAATATGATTGTTTCTTTTCAAAATTTCTTTACAATCAAACTCACACTATGCCGTTATTAGAAAGAACCAAATTTATTATTATCGGTCCTTTAGTGTAGTATAGTCTTACTCGACTGAGTAGCAAACTAATATTCTTTTTACACAAAAGTTTATTATGCTGCTTTTATAAAAAAAAAAAATAGAAACTTTTTCTAAATATATATGTACATCTCTCTCAATTGAAGTGTGTAGGGATGTAAAAGATACAATGCTTTGAACAATGATAAAGAGTGGTAAGTTTATAGTTAATTCCTTTCACAATACTTTGAAGCTCAACAACTTTAGGTCTTTTCAAAACTCGAAACTTGAAATCTAAAGCCCAAAAACCCTAAACCCCAAATCCAAAACCCAAAACTCTAAACCCTAAATTTATCATTTTAAATATTGTTTCTTTTTCCTTTTCCAATCAACCATTTAATTCCCTTCTATCTTTGTATCCTTACCCTTTTCAAGGTTTTCTCTCCCCTTCAAACTCCAAATGCTTTAAAAGTCTTATGTTATCTTCCTTTCTTTTTCCTTTTTGACTTGCCTTTCAAACTCTAATTTATTTTCAAAATCTCATATGACATTCATTTAATCTTTATCAATCTAGGACTCAATCTTCATAGTCACTTTTTCTTTTCCCTTTCATACTCCAACTTAGCTCCTCGCCTTTTCCACATGTGAGTCTTTTTTTTTTTTTTTTAATGAAGATAAAAGAAAAAAAGTAAAAGTAAAATAAAAAATAAGAATGAAAGTAAATAAAGACAAAAACAAATAAAAATAAAAATAAATGAATAAATAAAAGTTCTTGGGTTAAAAGCAAAAAGGCCTAAATTGTATTGGACCAAAATTAAATGAGTCTGCCCTAAGCTAAGGGTAAATGGATCCATGCTAAGCAAGGAGTGAGCTTGCATAAGCCAAGAATGAATGGAATTATACATTGAATTGGAAATGAATCGAAATACATTGTACTAGGTGTGGGGGGCTCTCCCTCCACATGTCCCTTTCCAGTTTGAGGGCACCTTGGTCGGGCATGCTTCCATCCGGATCATTCCATCTGAACCACAACCAATTCTATTTGATCTCAAGAATAAAGAAGTCCTTTTCCTACAGGGCTAAACGACATAGGGAGGCCGAACTCCCCAAACAGACAAAACCGTCTGGTCAAGGCTCAAAGACCCACTAACATGCGTAATCATTCACGTCTAACATGGGATGGCTGATGGGATCTCTTTTAGCTCTCAAGTCCATGTCAATTAATTGCTACACGTAACCCTAGGCCATCAATAGGTTGAGGGGACAGGCGGCTGCACATGCACAGATCATGGTGCGTCAACTAATGGCACCTGACAGCCACCAAAAACTGTGATGATTGTCTAGTTGTCTGCAAGACAATCATCATTACAAGAGAAAGTCAAAGTGTTTAGTCAGCACTATAGTAACACTCTTTTCAGCACTATAAAAACCCTTCCAAAAGGCACAAACAAGGTACACACACAAACGCCTACTCACACTCTCTCTTACTAAGTAACTTGAGCTATCTTTGCCTTACTTAAGCTTCAAAGAGGCATGCCCGGACCACCTGTCCGGACATCCTTTTGTATAAGAAATGAACTCATCCAATCACACTACTCTCGGGCGAGTATTCTGAGAGGCACAACGAAAGGAGAAAGACTGTCTAAACCTTGATAAGTTGGGCGGATCTAACTCCAATTGGCTTGGAATCAACATTAGGGTAGGATAAATTTGTGGGGTCAAAGTAAGGGGGAGGACATGTAGAAAGAGACATATGCATACGATGTTGCTCATTTTCCTTTGTTCATTTAGTCTTACTACGTTCCTTTGATTAAATTTATATTGAGACAATCCTAACAATTTGATGATGGTATATTATTCTAATATTTATAACAATATTGTAGTCTTCTATTGTAACTAGACTTATAAGAATTATAAAAAGTAAAATAAATGGATAAATAAAAATTAAAAAAAAAAAAATTATAAAAGACAAATGAAGTGAGGAAGGAAATTTTGGGTTTAAACCGTCGTTTCTTTAGATCGTTTCTCCTTCCAAAGGCAAAGGATTGAACGACAGTGGAAAATTTTGAGGCAAGTGTGAGAGTATGAAAGAAGTAGAAACGCTGTGGGAAGAGGTCAGAGAACTGAGCCTGGGGAAGTCGGGGAGGGTGGAGCGGCTGGAATCGCCTCCGACTCCACTTCGCTTCCTGAGGGAATTCGTGTCGCCCAACAAGCCCTGTCTCATCTCCAACGCCACTCTCCACTGGCCCGCACTCTCCTCTTGGTCCCACGATGACTACCTCTCACGAGCCCTATCAAACGACGTCGTCTCCCTTCACCTCACCCCAAATGGGCGAGCCGACGCCCTTGTTCCGGCTCCTTCCACATCCTCTTCCTCCCTATGCTTCGCCTCCCCTTATGTCCACCGTCTGCTCTTCCCTGAAGCTTTGCGCCTCATCCTCTCTTGCGGGAATGCCAATTCTTCAGGGACCGTTGCGTACGCGCAGCAGCAGAACGATTGCTTCCGGAGCGAGTACTCTGCGCTAGCTGCGGACTGTGAGCGGCACATACCATGGGCCTCACAAGCCCTGGGTTGCCTCCCTGAAGCGGTCAACCTCTGGATTGGTAACCATCTATCTGAGACCTCCTTCCACAAGGATCATTACGAGAATCTCTATGCCGTTGTTTGTGGCCAAAAACATTTCCTCCTCCTTCCTCCCACCGATGTCCATCGCATGTACATTCGTCAATACCCTGCTGCACACTACTCCTTCTCCCAGGTCTTTTTGCTATTCTATTTACTCTCTTCCTCTCTTCTCTCTATTCTTTTTATTCTTCTTTTAATGTGAGTTTTGCAGGATTCTGGACAATTGAAACTGGAACTTGACAACCCCGCTAGAAACGTGCCTTGGTGCAGTGTGAATCCCTACCCTTCCCCAGAGACTAAAGATGCAGAAATCTCCCAATTTCCGTTATATTTTAATGGCCCCAAGCCGTTGGAGTGTACAGTCAAGGCTGGGGAGATTCTTTACTTGTGAGCTTTACTAACTTATCTGATAAGTTCTCATATTGGTTTTCTTTTCTTATTTTTGATAAATTTATATGTGATTCCTTACTAGAAAAAAATTTAAATTGGGATTGTAGGACGTAAGTTGAGTTAGACTATGTTGTTATTTAAAATTTATGACTAAGACCTTTGAAAATAAGGGATTTATGAAGGCACATTATTCTATAATGGCTACTTTTATTCATTAATTGGATGCCAAACTCGTGCAATCTATTCTGAAAGGTTTAGGTTATTTGACCCAAAACCCTACTTAGAATTGTCCGCAAAATTTTAGAGAAAATTAAAAAAATCTGATTTTTGAAGTTAAGCTTTAGTAACTTGTGTGCATTATTCCTAAGTTCTAGCTTCATTTCTGTGTTACATGTTCCGCTTTATTTTGATTTAATGAGCATCATGAGATTTAATTTGGTGGCTTTTCATCCTACCACTGTAACTATAGGAGCTAATATTGGATGTTAAATGTGTGGCTACCCCTAATTTATTGCATCCCTTTCGCTCTGCATTTGGATGCATCTGCTCAATCCCTACCCTGTCATGATTTTGGGTGAATTTGGAAATATGTTGAAAGAAAACTTTTCCACGACTTTGCTTTATTAGCAATATGTAACTACTACTTCACAGGGATGGTAACAAATCCTAATAAGAAGGCTTCTCCACTTGAGCTTCATATGAAATTTCATTATTTGTTGTGGTTTTAATCTGGGATGTTAATGTGTGATGGTTAGTGTTAGTAAACAGTTTGTAGTTGCCTTTTCACAAGTTTGTCTGAGAATAAATCACAAATATGGCACTGGATCTAGGGTGTTATTGTTTAGGACCATGGAAATGAACCACTTCCTCAAGTACTGTCCAAGCAATCAAGGGAGAATCGCCTTTTTCCAAATTTTCTGCTGTTATCATTGTTATTAAATTTCTTCCTTTTATCCTTTGATGTCACATAGAATAAGTCATGACAATATGAAGATTGTAGAACTGAACATTTTTGACAGAAAATTTGATTTTTATTTTTCTTCGGAGTAGAATTTTTTTTGTTTTTGTTTTTTTTTTTTTTTTTTTGAAGATTGTAGAGTGTCAATTTTTTCTTTGGCTGGTAAACCATAAAAGGAAGGCAATCTTTCTTTATTCAGCTTTTCACTATAAGCATTTGCTTGTGTGTTGGTTTTTTTTTTTTTTTTTTTTGATCAGAAACAAAGAAGATTATATTAATAAAAAAACAAATACAGGAGAGAAAAAAGAGACAATAGAAAGAGAAAAAAACCAAGGGAAGGATGAGAGGTCCTTCCTACACAAATACCAAGGAAAAACACCCAACAATAGAACTCTAAAAACAAAAGAAGCCCCAACAATCTTCAAACTCTTGAAACGCAAACCCCAATCCAATTGAGTTGTAGAATGCTTAGAGGAACTCCTCTAAAAGCTTCAGTACAAGAAGCCCATAGAGAAGAATAAAACCGGATCAAATCCCAAACCATCTCTTCCGTTCTCCCTTTATCCTCAAAGATCCTATTGTTTCTTTCTTGCCACACCATCCAAATCAAAGTAAGGCAAGCAATTTGCCAAAGTGTCTTGCCTCTTAATGAGTTCCCCAAGCCTTTAAAAGAAATAACCAACATGTCCTCAAGGCTCCTTGGAGGGACCCAAATCATACCTACTAGATTGAACAACCTGTGCCAAAGTCCAATGGTAACGGGACAATGAAGAAAAAGGTGATCAATCGACTCTCCATTTCCTTTGCAAAGAATGCACCATTGAGGACAGAGGGCTTTGTAGGGTCTTCTCAATTGCAACTTGTCATTAGTGTTTACCTTCCCATGTGCTACTAACCAAGCGAGGGCCTTAACCTTTGAAGGGACTTTTGAGCTCCATAAAAACTTGGCCGGAAGGAACATTAAAGGATTTGAGACTTTTGACAAGGCATAGAAAAAAGATTTCACTGAAAACGAGCCTGACGAAGACAAAGACCACGCTCTTGAGTCTGATGAAGAAGGGGAAAGAAGCACAGAATTAAGGGAGGACATTAATCTCTGAAGGAGATCAATTTCTGAATCCGTTAGATTGCGGCGAAAGTTAAAATTCGAAGACAATGGTAAGGAATTGCCAAGGACATTTGAAACAGTGAGGTTTTTCACATAAATAACTCTGTAGAGATCAGCAAATTAAGAACACAAAGTTTGGTTTCCCCACCAAAGATCTTCCCAAAACCGAATTCTCTCCCCATTGCCCACCACTAGGCGGACAAAAGGGGAGAACTCCTGGAAAACTTGAGCAATAGCCTTCCAAGGACATCTGTGAGACCATCTAACCACCATGTTAGCGTCCCATCCATTAGGATGTGTCCCATATATACTCGCAATAACCTTATGCCAAAGACCGCTCCTTTCTCTAGGGAACCTCCAAAGCCATTTCCCTAAGAGGGCAATATTTCTCATAGAAGTCTTCCCAAAGCCCAAACCTCCCATCTCCTTTGGTCTACTAACAACCTCCCATCTGATTAGGTGATCTTTCTTCCCTTCCCCGGGCCCAGACCAAAGAAAACCCCTTTGCATCTTCTCAATCTTTGAAGTTATAGATACAGGGATTTTAAATAGGGAGAGGAAGTAGCTAAGGATGTGAGACAGACAAGACTGAATTAAAGTAATCCTCCCCCCCAAAGACAAATAGGCCTTTTTCCACCCATCCAGCCTCCTCGAAATTCTTTCAACCACTGGATCCCAAAAGCCTATTGTCTTTGGGTTCCCTTCCAAAGGGAGGCCTAAATAAGACAAAGGCCACTCTGACACTCTGCACTCCAAAACCAAAGCCAAACTAGACAACACCTCCTGCCTAGTGTTAATACCTGAAATGATGTTTTTTTCTAAGTTGATTTTTAAACCAGATACTTGCCCAAAAACCAAAAGGATAATCTTAAGGTTTTGAAGAAGGTCCAAAGAGGCTTTAGAGAAAAATATGGTATCATCAGCAAATTGTAACAAGGACACTCTAGTCCTATCCCTCCCCACAAGGAAACCCTCAGTTATCCCAGTTTCCTCAGCTCTAATCATTAACCTACTTAGAACATCTGCTACTAGAGTAAAAAGGAAAGGAGAAAGAGGATCTCCCTATCTCAAACCCCTAGAGGCCTTAACCCAACCCTTTGCATTCCCATTAACTAGGATAGCAAAACTAGAAGAAGATAAACAGCCCCTCATCCAAGATCTCCATTTCTGGCTGAACCCCTTCCTTTGAAGCACATGATCTAAAAAGCCCCAATCCACATGATCATAAGCCTTCTCAAAATCAATTTTGAAGACTACCCCTTCCTCCCCTGACCTTCTTTTCTCATCCACCACTTCATTGGCTATCAATACAGTATCCAAAATTTGTCTCCCTTCCACAAAGGCTCCTTGAGAGCCAAAGATTGTTTCATGAAGAACTTTGCGTAAACGCCCTGATAAGACCTTAGCAATTATCTTATATAAACTTGTAACCAAACTAATAGGTCTATAATATGAGATTTTAAAAGTTTGGCTTTTCTTAGGCACCATAGCAATGAATGTCGCATTTGTACTTTGATTTATTACCCCCTTAGTGTGGAACTCAAAAAACACCCTCAGAAGATCCTCTTTTATCACATCCCAACACTCTTGATAAACTGCTATAGTAAAGCCATCAGGGCCAGGGGCCTTTTCCTTATTCAATTGGAAAACTGTCATTCGAACCTCCTCTTCAGAAAACGGTCTATCCAACCAAATTGCACTCTCTTCAGAAATAGGGGCCCAATCAATCCCTTCAATCTTCCAAGAGTCACCTTCGGGTTTGGAATAGAGATTCCCAAAGAAATTTACAATCTCCTCAGAAATAATTTCAATGTTATTTAAAGTCTCCCCCCTCTCAGAAATCAGAGACTTTATGAACTTCCTGCTTCTTCTTCCAGTGGCCACTCTGTGAAAAAACTTAGAGTTGCAATCCCCTTCTTTAATCCACTTAACCCTAGATTTTTGTCTCCATTGTACCTCTTCCTTCAGTAACAAATCCTCTAGCTCCTTCCTTCTTAAGGTCCTTTCCGAAACCAGATCAAGATTTGAATTCCCTTCTTGTTCATTCGATCAATTCTGCCTAAGTCCGTAAGAATGTGCTTTTTCCTCTCTCTTAAATCTCCAAAGACCACTATATTCCACTCTTTCAACTTTGATTTAATAAACTTTAGTTTCCTCATAAACTTGTGACCTTCCCAACCTTCAACCGTACACTCTTGCCACCAATCTCTAAACTTCTCTTTAAACTCAGGACGGAGCAACCACATATTCTCAAACCTAAAAGGAGTCGGCCCCCATTTTAAATGATTAGTTTCCAAACAAATTGGGCTATGGTCAGAGGTCCATCTAGGAAGGGCCTCTTGAATACTTTGAGAGAAAAAAGAATCCCACTCAGAAGAGAACAAAAACCTATCTAACCTCTTGCAAATAGGATTGACTTGCATGTTTGACCATGTAAAAGCCGCATTCCTAAGAGGGGGATCCAACAAACCACTTTCCCTTATAAACTCGTCAAAACACCTCATGTTGACTGTTAACCTAGAGTCACCCATCTTCTCAGATATCCTCCTGATCACATTAAAATTCCCTCCTACGCACCACCTTGGGAAAGTCAGACCATGCAGGTCTTGAAGCTCCATCCAAAAGTCCTTCCTCCACACTGCCTTATTCGGGCCATACACTGAGGTTAACCAAAAAAACCCTTCCTCATCAGAGTTCAATTTTACAGTAACAGAGAAAGATCCTAACACCTTCTCTGAACACTTGAACTTAATTGAATCCCATAAGATCACAATCCCCCCCGACGCCCCACAAGCAGGAAGAGCAACCCAATCCAAACTTTTACCTTTCCAAACACTACTCACAGACCTCCTATCCCAAATTTCACACTTTGTTTCCTGAAGCATCACCACATCTGGGTTTTGAGTACTTAAAAACCTTCTCACAGTCCTCCTTTTCTTCCTAGATCCTAAACCTCTTGTATTCCAACTTAAGATCTTCATGAAAACAAAAAACAACCCGACACAACCCACACCCAAAACTAATCCTCTCCTCGAGTTCCAGAGTCATTTTTCTTCTTTCTTCTGGAATAAACCTTGTCCGTAGAGAGAGCACTCTTGTTCTCTCCTTCCACACCTTTTCCATTATCCCTGACAATTCTAACCCTCAAACTCTCCAGAACCGACTGAACCTTGACCATCTTCCGAGACATAAGCCCCTCAACCTGAAAACCTTCCAACGGGAGGGTGGAAGGTTCTAGCACTGGGAACGAAGCCTCACCTGAGACACCACGCACCTCAGGGTTGCTGAGAGTTTCCCTAAGGAGAGGCCGGTCTTTAAACTTTCGGTTAGAGGTTTCTAGGGGAACCACCACACCTTCCGAACAGGACGCACCACCACGATGGTTGTTATTCACCACAGGAGAGATAAAAACGGAACCACGCTGAACGGCGTAGTTTGACTCCAACAGAATCGAAGAAAAAGATTGACAGCGAGAAGGGTGAACCAAAGAAACAGAGGTTTCAGGAATAAGATTTGGCTCAAAAGCCCTAAACAGAGAAAGATCTCGCTCAGATACAGCTGAGAAAGGAGTACTCACCTCATTGATCAATTTGCATTGCAGAATCCCCTCTTCTCCCTCTGTCTCGCCGGTAGAAACTTTGGGTGTTTCAAAACCAGTGGAGAGATCGCTCTTTCTGGAGTGAGATTTGCCCCGAGAAGTGTCTCCAGTGAGCCACCTCCTAAGTTTCGCTTCGGGGTAGAAGACGCCTCCTCAAATCTCGGCGGCCCACTTCTTGCTCTGCGCCTTACGGAGACTGAAGATCCTTTCGGCTTTGACGACACTTGAAGAAGACCTTTCGGCATTTTATTCTTTGCAATGAGCCCTGGTCTTAGGAGCTTTGAAGACGAAGATGCATCTGGGCCGCCATTAGAGGATCCTTTATGGGCTGGACCCGCTAGGGGCCCAAAATCTTTCGCCCCAAATTGGGCCCAATCAGAACGGGCTTCAAAGGCGTCTGGTGTTGGCCCGATGTTGCTTCCCGCCGTTGGGCCCAACATCCACCTTCCCTTTCCTTTCTCCCCCTTAGCCGATTTTGAATCTGAAGAACGAAAATGGGAACGATGACGAGGCATCCAGCTATGGCACTCAAAGGTCCTGTCAATAGCTCGTAGCCCCTCAACGTTCTGTGGCTTCTGAAAGACGCAACCCCCGGCTGACCTCAGCTCGTCCTTGCTGCGATTCGACTCAGGCCTGATAGAGTCTTCTCCGTCATCTTCTCCGTCATCTTCTCCGGTGACTGTAACTGCAACCATATATGTCCAATCTCCATCTTCTACCTCTAATAGCGCTGGAAGCATGACATTTGGAAGCATCTCCACCCACAATGTTACCTTCGTCAAATCAACAAGCTTCAATGATTTCCTCGCCACCTTCGTTACCCTCCCCCACTGTTGCAAAATGTGTCTCAACTGCACCTCATCCCACAGGTGGAAAGGGAGACCTCTTAGTTCCAACCACCCTCGTCTAAATTTTCCATTAATGACTGAGTTCTCTTTTGGCGACCATCTCCTCATAGCAATAACCTCTCCTCTTGCAGTGAAGCTCCCTTGATCTTGAATCCACTGAGCTTTCCTTGCAGATTCCACAAAAAAACACCCTTTGTAAGCAGAAATGGGTGTTACAGACACCATTCCTTTCATCCCCACTCTTCTCGCTATAGCTTTTCCAACCTCACACCAGTCTCGTATTTTTCTTTTACTTTCACAAACCACAGCTCTTGCCCATTTTCCAACTGGCATCTCTGCACCATTCCTCGTTCCTTTCTCTGCAACCACATCAGCATAAGACCTCTCACCTCTGTACATTCCTTTGCTCTCTTGAGGCTTTTTTTGCTTCTCCTTCGAATCTCTTTCAGCTTGAACAAAGAACTCTTGGACTGAAACAATCACCTTCCTAAGATTTGCCCACCCACAACCATTAACACCTCTTGGAACAACTAAGACCAAAGGTTTTCTCTTTGCAACATATTCTGTGATTTTCATATATCTCCCTCTGCTATTAAAACATATCTCCATCAGATGAGTCCTAGTCTTGCCCCTTATTTTTCGAATGAAACCCCTGGAAGCCTCCAAATCCATAGCTTTCTCTAACTGCTCCACTAACCAACCCGTCTCCTCCTCTCCAAAACCTAAAGAAACCACAAAACCTCGACTTCTCTCTGTTATTGAAATCCACGTTCCTCCATTGCAATCTTCAGACTTCACCTGGAAAACCTCTCTCTCCACTACAACCGACTGATTACAAATCATCTTTTTCAAACAAGATTCAAAACACAAACACTACTGCCAGAGAAACTTTCTCCCCATGACACAACACATTCATTGTTCATCCACTTTCCAATATTTTGCTCAACTGAGCAACAAGAATGCTACCATCTGACCTCTGCAGCTAAGACTACTTTGCCTTTCACCACCTCAAAGAAGACCCTTGAGTCATCAGATCCAGATATCAAAAGTGAGCCTCTTGAGTTCCAGGCCACAGTGTTCACACAACCCTGGTGCCCCTCCAATTCTGCCTCCTGGGTGAGCCGTCGTAACAGTGATGAGTGCATTTGCAAACTGCAACTAACATCCCTAGGCCGATCGATCTTGGGAGTCGGTGAGATGAGCGCGGTTTACAGCAAGACGCCTTTATAATCTGAGGAACTTATCACAGAATCAATTTTCTCTTTTGCTTCTAATCGATCTTTTGCACCACCAATTCTCCCCCAAACAGAAACATTTGTACTCTGTGAGCCAACAGTAGTCCCAGTGTTTTTAACTGGGCGTCCATTATCTGAGCCGTCACATAATCTGGCATGATAATGATCAGAAGAATTAGCATCCAACAAGCACTCAGTTTCATCAATCTTGGGCGAATGTAGGGCTAATAGTGCACTTGGTGTTTCAGGACAATCGTTATTCCAAAGGGGCTGATCAGGATCATACAGCTCAGCTCCACGTCCAACAGCAGAACCTGAAAATGCACCATTCAGTCCTAACTCATCCTCAGCCACTTCAGGCTTGCCACTTTTGCTTTGAAATCCTTTGCTATTCATCAATTGTGTGTTGGTTTTCTCCATGTGTCTTCTTATGAATGTCCTTGGGTTGTGCTAAAATAGTTCTTTTTTAAGTGTCATTTCGGTGTTCATGCATTTTTGGTTGAAATCTCTTTGATTACCTGAGCATAAACTTGTAGCTTTCTTGGTCTAGGGAAAGCCACTACACTTGGATTTATGGTTGTAGGAAGAAGAAAGCCAAGAACGAAATGCAGTTTGATATATATGTATACAAGTGTAGGACATAAAAGGCCTGGTCACATATAAGTTTGGTTTTATGCTTATAAACCACAATTGTTTTCTGGCCTTCCTTCAGAACATGACAGTAGCAAGTTTTATCTTATGCATTACTCAAAGGTGGGTACTAGATATGGTTTTAATATTTAGGTATTTGGGATCTATTATTGGGTTGCTTTGTTCACCCAAACAGATGATACTGAACCAAACCAAACATGTTTGGATCTCCCTTTATGTTGGACCAGACCACTCAGGGAAACAAATCAAACAAATCTGAATGGGATAGGTTGGTTCAGCTATCATGGTATAATGGGCCAACTTGCACCTCTGGTTTTGTCCTTTAGTTCAAGTAATTTTCTTGACCTAATAATTTAGATAATTGAATACCTGAAATGGGAGATTGTTCTGCTTCATTTTCTGGTGAATTCTTTGGTCTTTGATGTTATTCCACTGTTCTTGTCAGAGAATTACATTATTCATCTGAATGGTTTGAATTATATGCAACCACATTTGGTTTATCCCGATCAAAGAAAACTTCATATATATTTTTATAAAATTAACATTTGTAAAAGAGAAAGGGACAAAATGAACACTGCAATGGTTTTTTATTTTCATTTTTCTCCCAAATTTTCCTCTATTGTGTGTTCTAAAGTTGCCACAATTCATCTAGACCCTATATAAGACATGCTGCTTTCTTTCTCATTGTCTGCTCCCAATGGAAGCATCTTTATTTACTTAACAATCAAAGCCTAGCCTTATCCATATCAAGAAATTTCCAATCAATAGAACTTTTATGGAGTACCTGAAATTAAAAAAGTTATGCATGTTGAAACTCTTAGCTTGAAAGCTCATACCTTCAAAGCAGAAAAATGCTATACTTGCATTGTATCATCAAAGTGAGAGTTTGCCAAAGCTCCTAACATTTTTAGAGAATATACAAGTTGATGTTATACTTGAGCTCAATGTTAAGGTGTGGCCTACAAGCATTGAGCTTATTACCGTCCTTTATTTAATGGGTTTTCCTTAAACAGAACCTGGCTTCTTACTAGGATTGGGAGCATAAGGGTAAAAATTTACAAGTCAAGGGATTCTGCTGTCTCTAATTTTGTCTATCCTCATAATGTAGGTATTGTGTGGTGTGGTATTGGTTTTGATATCTCAGAAAGCTTTCAAAAATATTCGGATGAGGAGTCTCTTATATATCTATTTTATGTTTAGAAATAAAGGATACATATCATTTTGATTATGAGTAATTGATTAAATGGTGCTTGCTTGCTTATGTTTTGAAGTGTTCTATGTGACATGATCACAAATATGTAGGCATTTGCAACCATGCTGAATACCAACAGGCCAACATATTGGTTTATTTGGGGCAATTTGATGTAATATTGCACATATATATTTTTTTTGCCCCTAAAAGAATAATTAGGTTTTTGAAGTTTTGAACAAGGAAATATGTGTGATGGGGATGAAGCCTCCAAGGTTTTATTTATGAAATAAAGAAGGTGGAACAAGTAAATTCTAAATTGATTTAGTTAAGGGTATTTGGCTAATTTACTCATGTAGGTAGGTTGGCTGGGGCCAAAGTTAGTAGTAACTAGTTATTTGAATTTTATTTAGAATTTGGAAATTCTTTGTTGTTAAATACTAGTGATAAAAAGTTTGTATACTTTCAGTCTTTTTTCAGGGTTTATGAGTTTTAGGAAAAGAATTAAAGAGGTGATAAGTTACTAAATCATTTTTTTTGTATGGTTTGATGGACTTTTAAGGGTCTTTTATAGCTAGGAAATAGGAGTAATTGATGTAAAACAAGAATCTAATGAATGATATAATTTTCTTTGGAATATCAAAGATTGTCAGTTTTATTTGCATACCAACTTATCCTAGATGTCTTGGTGGTTATGTTCTCAAGGACAACTTTTTGCTTCATTTGAATGTTCACATGACACTTCACAAATTTAAAAGAGGCTGGTATATATCTGGGAAAATAATTTGATTCAAAATGGCTAAAAACTAAATCTTTTTTTTTAATTATTATTTTTAATTTTGCTGTGTGATGTGGTTCTTTTTGCTTAACAGATTTTTACAGAGGACATGTTAATCATGAGGCTGACTTTATGGGGTTGATGCAGGCCAAGTATGTGGTTTCATCATGTTAAACAGAGTCCAGACAGCAGTGGACGCACCATTGCTATAAATTATTGTAATAATGGACGACAGACTCATTTTCCTGCCATTTTGTTGTAGATTGTTTTGTTGTATTAATAATACTACTTTTTGTGACAGGGTATGATATGCAGTTTGATATCAAATATGCCTACTTCAACTTCCTGCAGTCAATTTCATACCCATCAACTTGTAATCTGAAGTTGGCAGGAACAGAAAGTGAGGATTCTGGTTCTGATGTGTGTGCATGTCTTTCAAAATATGCACCAGTCGCTGATGTTGTAAAGATGAGTAAAGATGGTGAAGGTGAATAAGCAATATGGGGGTTAGATATTTTATTTGGGAGCTGCTTAGGTAGGGACAGCAAAGAATTTTCAGAAAGAACTTACCGGCACCAGTTATTAGTACATTTACATGAACAATTTCTTTACTGATGCCTGGTCTGTTGTTTAATATGATAAAGCCATTCCCGCATGTTGGGCCCATATGGACTATGGATTCTTCTTTCCTAATGGTGCTTTTGGTATAACTCTGCTGGAAAACCAAGACTTGATACACTAGAATGTATGTTGTTTTTTTGGGTTGCTGATTGCTCTAACTACAGTTTTGAAAGTGGACAGTAATTTTGTTTTTTCATTTGCAGTAGTTAAGTTCACGGATGCAAATTCTTTCATGAGAAGGCTCAACAATGTTGTAGAGATGGTACCATTTAGACACTGTTCCCTGGTGTTTTTCCCCCTTAACTTGTATTCTGCTGTTCTTCAAAGGCCCGAGTTCTGGAAAGGAAAGGCAGGTTAAAAGCCATTGCAAAATTGAGGCAGTAATAGAAATCCTTGGGAGACTGCTGGGAGATTCTAGCACACTCATAACAAGTCTCCTAATTTTATACTGCCCGAAGTTTTCCCGTGACAACATATCCTGATGCTATTTCTCTTCGGTTTCAAATAGTTGTCCTGTTTCCCATTTGTTTATTTGTGTATCTTAAAGAACTGATAGAAGTCTGGAATATGTATTTTCTTGAATCTGAAGGTTGTAAATAGAAGCTTAAATACAGAGCCATTACCTAACTGATAACAGGGTGGTTATGGCGATGGCATGTGTAAACTAACTACGGTTAGATCGGGAGTTCAGACAAACTTACACAATATTATAAGATAGGGTTAATTTCATCAAATGTTTTACTTATTTTGAGTGAGATGAGAGGTGAGTGAAAATTAAAAATGGGAATGATAAGGAAATTTTTCAATGAAATTTCAAACCTATGGTGATCGGGTATATTTAGCTAAAAAGATGAATGCTGTGTTATTTGAGAATATGCTTGTGTTATTTGAGTAACCCAATTAAATGAAAATTTCACCTCCAACCAACATCATCTGGACGGTGGTTTGCAAGTGAAGAGATGGTGATCTTTTTGGGATTTTGCAAGTTGGTGATTCAACCCATCTTCTTGTCAATGGAAATTGAATCACACTGGCATTACCAAAAAGCAGGCTTCCATGCTGCTCCTTGCGACAAATACAAGATTAGCAACGTCAGTAACCACTGCATTCAATTCCGACTGCCGATGCCCAAACCACAAGCCCATCATCCAGGGACTATAACGATAATACAACCCCCTAAAATCAACTCCACTGCATTCAATGATGATGATGATGATGATGATTATGATTGCAAGGGCAGCAATAAGAAGAAGAAGAAGAGCAATAGTAATGCCACCCCCACTACTTCAACACCTACAGACATCTTACGCTTGATGGATGGGCTTGGCCTTCCCATCCCTCCAGATATCTACGCTTCTCTCATCAAAGAAAGCTCCACCACCGGCGACGCCACACAAGCTACCCAATTGCATGCTCACATCAACAGGAGCGGCCTCCCACTCAGCTCAGCTTTGCTTAACCGAATCTTGCTCATGTACGTTTCATGCGGTCTCATCCACACTGCCCGTCACATGTTTGATAAAATGAACGTCCTCAACAAGAATTCCATTTCTTGGGCTATCATGCTCGCTGCTTATATGGACAATGGTTTTTATGAAGAAGCTATATTTTTGTTTGTGCAAATGATGGAGCTTCATAGCACCATCATGCTCGAACTCCCCGCATGGATTTTTATCTGCGTTCTCAAGGCATGCGTCCACACCATGAACTTGACACTGGGGAAGCAAGTCCATGGATGGTTACTAAAGGTGGGTTATGCGACCAATTTGTTTCTCAATTGCTACTTAATCAGCTTCTATGGGAAATTTAGATGCCTGGATGATGCTGATTTTGTCTTTGATCAAACCTCAGAGCGTAATACTGTGATTTGGACTGCCAAGATGGTCAACAAGTGTCAGGGAGAGTATATGCATGAGGCGCTTGTTGCCTTTACAGAGATGGGGAGGGCCGGAGTAAAGAGGAACGAGTTCACATATTCCAGTGTTCTTAGGGCTTGTGGGAGGATGAAGGACCATGGGCGTTGCGGTCGGCTGATCCATGCCAGTACAATCAAGCTCGGTTTGGAGTCAGATATATACGTGCAGTGTGGGTTGGTTGACATGTATGGAAAATGTGGGCTACTGGTAGAAGCGAGAAGGGTTTTTGAGACTGTGAGTGACACCAACAAGAGAAACATTGTGTGTTGGAATGCCATGCTTACTGGATACATAAGGCATGGGTTGTCTATTGAGGCAATCAAATTTCTTTATCAGATGAAGGCAGCTGGAATTCAACCCCAAGAATCACTCCTTAATGAGCTCAGGATTGCTTGTGGGAGTACTACTCTTGAAAACAAGACTGATGGAATGCAGATATAATCAGGTACCATGGAAGTGTTTTTTTAACAGTTTTGCATACATCCCTTGCCCATAGCCTTTATCCATTTGACAGCATTAAACAAACAATCTTGCATACCAATTGTACAAAAACAGCTTAGTTGAACTAATGGCATGTTCACAAAAACTTTTGATCAGCAAAGAGAATGAATGGAGTGGAAGTAAATTTTATGCAATAAAGTAATAAATGTGTTTATATTTCAGGCACATAGTTACCATGTTCAGTGGATCGGATCAATTTCCACACGCCATAGTTCGTTGTGTTGGATGTCTCTACAGCACAATTTCCACACATGCCATAGTTCGTTGTGTTGGATGGCACAGGTTCTTGGCGTATGGTGAAGATACTTGCCGATCCCACTACAGGTTGTAGCTATTGAAAATTGGGATCAATCATAATGTGTAACATATATAATTTGTTTTTATTGTTTTAGACGCAACAATGAAAACAGGCATTATTGAAGACATGTCAAAGTCCAAGTTGGGCCCAAGTTGAAGACACACCAAAGCCCAAGCTCAAGCCTAGGACACACCGTGTAGGTCAAAGTTGAAGAGATGCCAAAGTCCAAGCCCAAGCTAAGAGGCACCAAGATTCAAACCGAGTCAGGAAAGTCAAATTTCATTTTAGAAGAATTAAAGCACCAACTAGAGATTGTGTCTCATTCCTAAAATTAATAAAATCTCTACATTGACTCCGAGAAAAGTTCTAATCCTATAACTAACAAGCTGAAAGAAGCTTCCCAACAATAAACTCAAATTAATTCTTCCCTTAATCATGCTACAAATCATAAAGTGACTTCTCTAAAAAATGTGTTCATCTCATTAGATTCATTGGGGGCAAAAAAGTACATGGTTGAGAAAGTGGTACCACACAACAATCTCTCAAGAAACATCTTCAAGCCACATGCATTTGTAAGTATGACATCAAACCCATGTCTCCATTTTCACGTAGATCTCCATAACAGAAGTTTGCAATGTTAAACAATACTAGATCAAACCCATGTTTTTGCTTTCCTTTAATAACTAGGTGTTTTGTTTTGTTGGTTTTATGTTTCTGATTAAAATAAGCTCTCATCTACTTGTTGGAGTGCCATTGAAATTGGAAGGAGAGGTACCTTGGTTTCTCCCGTCTATTTTATTTTACCTTGGGGACAAGCTAGGGGAGAGGTTTTCTTAAATTTTCCCGAAATTTGAAATTTTGCTCGTGCTGAACAAGTTAGTGTAGCCATTCACTGGTCATATATGCTTGTGAGTTTCTAGAGTTGTGGTTCACTTGAAGCCATAATTTCATTAACAAAGTTATAACTTTCTTCGTATTTTATACATTCCTAGGTATTCTAGCATTGATCTTTTATCATTAAACCTTAACCCTAATTTTCTAGCTTCGACATCATATGGTTAAGCTCACATAATTCGGTATTGACAATATTTTTTACTAAAATAATATTTTATTTTATTTAACTCTTCATCAACATAAAAACAAATTTATATTTATAATAAAATAATCATACTTACATTGTAAATCTAATTCATTAAATTTGACTTTTAATTAAAATAAAAAATATAAATAAATAGTAATTTTTACTATTTCCCAAATTTGTAAAACCATTATAATTTGACTTTAACTCGGATTAGGATTTGCAAGGGAGATGACAACATCAATTATCTAAGCTTACTAACACTAATTCAGACCTCAACTCAAATTTATGGATAGGTGAAGTTGGTCAACAAACTTTGAATATCCAAGCTCTTGATAAGGATAAGTACACATCGGTCAAATGGGTAAACAAAATTAGAATATGACAACATTGATAGATTGAGCTCGAATTAGTTATGGTTGCAACTTAGGTGGTAGGTTGGGTTGGTGGTTAACCTTAGTCCAATTCAAATTAAGAAATAATCAATCAAAATTTAACCTAATCCGATTTTTAACTCAAAGTACTCAATCAAAGCTTAACTCAACCTTATTTTTTTAAATTTAGGTTAAACTCATATTGATTAGATTAAATTTAAGTTGATCAAGTTAAACTTGGATTGATCAGGTTGATGGGTTGCATGATTCAAAATCCTTTCATAATGATTTTTTTTTTTTTAATTCTATATATTTATACCAAAATTTAAACAATAAATAATACAAAATTTTAAGATAACAATAACAAAAAAAAAATTGTATGAAATAATTATAATTTGATTTATTTTTTTAAAAATCTAAAAAATAAATGTTATTATACAAGATAATAAAGATTATAAATATTATAAAAATATTAAATTGAATTCAAGTTAGGTTTAGATTGTCTAAACCTTGATGTGAGTCCAATCCAAATTGAATTTTGAGTTGAAAAAACTTAACTCAAATTCAACTCAAGTGATAAAAATATTTATCGAAAGCTATCCAAATATTGAATTGAATTCAAATTTGGTCGGATTGAGTTCAGATTGAACTTGACAACCCATCCAAGTTTCACCCTAGCTCGAATGGACCTCAACTGCACTCTCAACCAGAAATTGAGGAAGAAAATCATAGATATTATTGATGCATGTGTATGTGTGGCCCTCCTCCAATTGCTTGTGTGGAATGATAAACCACTTCCTTACGCTCAATTTTCTGAATCGAGTTGAAATATTTTTGGCAGTACAAGTGCAGGCACGAAAGCCTCCGTGGTGACCTGAAAAGGATGCCAGTTTTGTTTGTTTGTGATTTTTCCTTTTAAGAAAAGCAGAAAATTTTTATTGACAACTTTGAGTGGAAGCATCAATTTATCCAAAAACAGCTGCATTTGTTTCTTTACGAATTCGTAATGTTCGTGATTGAAAGCCCATGTGATAGGAGAAGCTCGAAGTGTCGTGATAAACAAGTAGTCAACAACATATGGTGGTCCCCACAGCGCTCACGGAGTTTGAAAAGAAGAAGTCCATCTTTATTCTGTCAATCAACCCCTCCCGTTATGCATATTTTGGTGAGTTTTGGGTCAAAATGACCCATTTTTAAAAAAGCAATGGTAACATCTTACCACTTTTTTAAACTTACATTCAAATTGGTCTCTTTGGTATCACATACGCGCCATATCATTAAAAAATATTTTTTTTTCATCATTTTAGTTAAAACAGTAATTGGCCACTACGACTTCATATTTGAATTAAAACTGCAATTGGCAACTGCGGCTTCATTTTTGAACTAAAGTCGTAATTGGGAACTGCAGCTTCATTTTTGAACTAAAGTCGTAGTTGTCAACTGAGACTTTAGTTAATTTTTAAAAAAATTTTAAAATTTAATAAAAATTATTAAATTATAATTTATGATTGAAATTTAAAAAATATACTTAAATAATAAATTATTTATATTTAAATTTAAAAATCTAGTATTACTTCAACAAACATAAATTGATAAATAGAAGATATTATAAATGAATATTTTATTTATTAATAAATTAATAATCTTAAAATAATAAACTTATATAACATATAAATAATATATAAAATTGTATAATTTATTAATTTAAGATATTTAATTTATTGTTTTTTAAGATATTAATTTATTTGTATTATAATAAATTTATCTTTATCGAAATAATAGTATACTTTTAAGTCGTAGTTGATAACTGAGATTTCAATTATAATTTTTTTTTTTACTTTCAAATTTAATTAAAAACTATTAAATTACAATTTATGATTGAAATTTAAAAAATATACTTAAATAATAAATTATTTATATTTAAACTTAAAAATCTAGTATTACTTTAACAAACATAAATTGATAAATAGAAGATATTATAAATGAATATTTTATTTATTAATAAATTAATAATCTTAAAATAATAAATTTATATAACATATAAATAATATATAAAATTGTATAATTTATTAATTTAAGATATTTAATTTGTTGTTTTTTAAGATATTAATTTATTTGTATTATGATAAATTTATTTTTATCAAAATAATAGTATACTTTTAAGGTTGATTGGCCTTTGATTACTGCACTGGTAGAGAGATGGCGCCCAGAGACGCACGCATTCCACATGCCAGTTGGTGAGATGACCATCACATTGCAGAACGTAGTCATCTTATTTGGATTACGTGTACATGGTCATCCTGTCATTGGTTCTACAGATATTGATTGACATGCACTTTGTGAGGAGTTATTGGGTGTTCAACCGACAGAGACTGATATTCGTGGAGCATCCCTTACAATTCGTTTTATTACTACCCATTTCTCCCACTTACCACCAGGGATTGTAGATGAGGTCACGTTATAGCGCCATGCTAGAACTTATCTTTTATTGTTAGTTGGTGGTTCATTATTTCCAACTAGGAAGGGGGTTTACATCCAATTAGCAATTCTACCCATGTTAAGAGATTTTGGTGAGACTGCACAATATAGTTGGGGGAGTGCAACACTAGCACATCTTTATCGAGAGTTATGTCGAGCTAGCTTAGATAGTGCAAAATATATTACAGGACCATTACAATTGTTGCAGGTATAACTACAAGTCTTATTAATTATGTAATTTTGTCATAATTATGTGCATTTAAACATAATTTTATTTCATTTTTAGCTATGGTCATGGGAACGATTACATGTGGGTCGTCCTAGTAGATCACTTCCCCATGCACCAGTGCCTGTAGATGAGAGATTCCCGCCAGATGCACTAGAGAGTAGGTGGAAAGTTCCCTTATCTCATATAAACACTCTTCATCATGTGTTGGTCACATATAGAGATGAGTTTGATAAACAACAATCTGATCAAGTTTGGGCTAAATATTAGTATTCTTTAACAAGATTATTAATATTAATAATATAATTTAAACTTTATTAAATACACACTAAGATTTGAATATATCAGGTATTATGGCAACCTTACATAGATGATATACTAGCTTTGCTTCTAGACATTTGTTTAACTGATCAGGATATTTGGCGGACGATGTCACCACTTATTTTTTTTTTTTATATTGTTGAGTGGCATTGTCCTAAGCGTGTGTTGCGACAGTTTGGACTCATACAGGGTATTCCTTCGACACCCCCTATAGATTCTGACCTTCACTCCATAGATCGACGTGGTCGACCTCAGTTTGATTGGAGGTTGTATCATGAGCACTACGTGGCATTATAGGAGGCTAGGGGGGACCACATTGTCACTGCGAAGCCTATAGAGCCTCATATGGACTACCATGCTCCATACATGACATGGTATCGTCATATTACACGTCGTTTTATTACACTTATGGATGATTTTGGACCTATGTGGTACCATGCTACTGCCTTACCTGCCCACTTATTGGTTTGTATCACTTTAATATTATGGACATATTATGTATAATATTTATTTCAACAAATAATTATATATCATTTTATGTGACAAATTGAGACTATGACATCTATCATATCTCGAGGAGGTCATGCATTGGAGGACTCTGATAGTGATGCTTGCCGCATTGGTATTGTTGATATTATTTGTATGACCACTGATGTTATGTGCATTATTCGGGAAGATTATCGTATCCCACATGTAGAGCATGGAGGAGGTAAGTCACCAGCTCAGTCGACAGCTGCTTGACCACCACTTGTTCGAGGTCGATCAACATCTCGAGGGAGGTAGATATAATAGTTGTCAGCCCATCACATCGTCAGTATCGGCATCATTACAACCCCCTACCTTTTTATCCTCACGATTAGTACAATCACCCATCTCTTCAGACGTACCATCAATGCAGCACCCTACTTATTCAGACCTACCATCAGTGTAACCCTTTACTTCTTTAGACCCACCATCAGTACAACTTCTTATTTCTTTAGACTTATCTCCAGTTCAGGCTCCTATTTCTTCAGACCCACCATCAACCCAACCCCTTACCTCTTCAAACCCACCATCAGTACAACCCCCTACCTCTTTAGACCTACCTCCATTACAACCTCCTACCTCTTCAGACCCACCATCAATGTAGATTGACACATCTACTCAGCTAGATTTACTGCCAGCCATTCTGAGAGGTAGGCGGGGCCTACGTCGACCTAGATTGCTACCTCCACCACTACCTCTATTTCCAGCTCCCGCTTCATCACAAACAGATGTTCTTCATGTGTCACATGCAGTACCTGCTACAGTTAGAGAGGAGCATTCAAAAAGAAAGAAAGTACCGGTTACACATAGGTTCTCTCCTTGTGGAAATATGTGAGATTATATACGTTTTTTATTTTCAATATATTAATGTTTAGTGGATATTTTTTGTGACTTTAATTAAACTATTAAAAATTACATTTTGTAGTAGACTTTTTGTAATTAATTTCATTAACTAATTTTGTAAAAAAATCTATATATGACAACTACGGCTTAAAAGTATACTATTATTTCGATAAAGATAAATTTGTCATAATACAAATAAATTAATATCTTAAAAAACAACAAATTAAATATTTTAAATTAATAAATTATACAATTTTATATATTATTTATATGTTATATAAGTTTATTATTTTAAGATTATTAATTTATTAATAAATAAAACATTCATTTATAATATATTCTATTTATTAATTTATGTTTGTTGAACTAATACTAGATTCTTAAGTTTAAATATAAATAATTTATTATTAAAGTATATATTTTTAATTTTAATAATAAATTGTAATTTAATAGTTTTTAATTAAATTTGAAAGTAAAAAAAAAATATATAATTGAAATCTCAGTTACCAACTACGACTTAAAAGTATACTATTATTTCGATAAATATAAATTTATCATAATACAAATAAATTAATATCTTAAAAAACAACAAATTAAATATCTTAAATTAATAAATTATACAATTTTATATATTATTTATATGTTATATAAATTTATTATTTTAAGATTATTAATTTATTAATAAATAAAATATTCATTTATAATATCTTCTATTTATCAATTTATGTTTGTTGAAGTAATACTAGATTTTTAAGTTTAAAAATAAATAATTTATTATTTAAGTATATTTTTTAAATTTCAATCATAAATTGTAACTTAATAGTTTTTAATTAAATTTGAAAGTAAAAAAAAAATTATAATTGAAATCTTAGTTATCAACCGCGACTTAAAAATATA
Source organism: Vitis cinerea var. helleri x Vitis rupestris (assembly GCA_945999865.1). Lineage (NCBI taxonomy): Eukaryota > Viridiplantae > Streptophyta > Magnoliopsida > Vitales > Vitaceae > Vitis > Vitis cinerea var. helleri x Vitis rupestris. Next base: position 19,540,484 of record OX253918.1, on the reverse strand, counting down.
CTATTATTTCGATAAAGATAAATTTATCATAATACAAATAAATTAATATCTTAAAAAACAATAAATTAAATATCTTAAATTAATAAATTATATAATTTTATATATTATTTATATCTTATATAAGTTTATTATTTTAAAATTATTAATTTATTAATAAATAAAATATTCATTTATAATATCTTCTATTTATCAATTTATGTTTGTTGAAGTAATATTAGATTTTTAAGTTTAAATATAAATAATTTATTATTTAAGTATATTTTTTAAATTTCAATCATAAATTGTAATTTAATAATTTTTAATTAAATTTTAAATTTTAAAAAAATTAACTAAAACCTCAGTTGGTAATTGCGACTTTAGTTCAAAAATAATTCAAATATGAAGTTACATTGCCAACTGCGGCTTTAACTAAAATGACGAAAAAATTTTTTTTTTTAATGATATGACGCCTACATGATATTAAAGAGATCAATTTGAACATAAGTTTCAAAAAATGGTTAGATGTTACAATTTTTTTAAAAAAATGGGTCATTTTGACCAAAAACTCTATTTTGGTCATTTTCCACGATCGTCTTGATACTATTATTATACGGATTATATATCTATGAAACTAGCATCAAAGTCCTTGATCTAGTGTTCCCATGAATGAGGTCTACCTAATCCTCGACACCGGTAGTGAAGGTCATCTTAAAATTTGCGTTCTAGGCCGGCCTATCTCTTCTCACTATAGGCCCCAACTAGTTTGGAACTTTGGATGCGACAATCCAAAAATATATTTTAAAAATATATAGAAGTTTCTTATTTTTATTATTTTATGATTATGCTAATCCCTCGTAATCAGATATAAGAATCCCGATTTGAAAGTTTTCGTTGCATACGGTAATATTTCATCATATGCTTTTTTAGGAAATAAAAAGGTTTTGGTGAACTTACATTTTTATTGATTTTCAAGCCCAAAAATAAAATAAAAAAAATTGTCTGAAGGGGTTCAAAAGATCAAGTAGAATAAACAACCTGTGCAACAATACGGAGACAACAAAGAAAATGAGACAAGAACATGAGAGATGAAGTAGAATGGAAATTCAAAAATCTAAAATCACTTCATGGAAATTGGTGGTCCAAAATTGATTGGCCAAGTAAGCAAAGTTTGTTAATTAACTAATTGAAAGTGAGTTGGCACACCTATTTTGCCTTGCATTTTTTTTTTTTTTTCATGTACTCATGTATAAAAGTGTGAAAGAAAAAAAAAAACCAAAACTTTTTAAATTACAGAAAATAATTGAGAAGATTTCAGAGTGTGAATCTTATTCACTGTATTGTAGTGAGAGTTTGATGATTCTCAGAAATTCTTGAGCATGTAAAATGGTTCAATCCTAGTGGATTTTTTGAGGTGATCTTGATATCCGGATGTAGGATTCAATCATGGATCTGAACCATATAAATTCTGTTTGTTTTATTTTGATTTGATTTTTGGTATTGTTTTCTTTGCCTTCTTGAATTGGTGTTCGATTTCAATTCATTGAGAAACTTTGATAAAAACTCGACACACTTTGATATGTAAGAGAAAGAAGAAAACAAGATATAAGCTTCAATAGCAAGAATATTAATTGATCAAATAAAACGATTGGAAGCTCATTTTTACTCAAATGAGCCCATGGATGAGCCCTCACCTGAATATTTATGGCTAAGTGAACTTATAGATTCAGAGCTAGTTACTCAAATTTAATTTGCATATTTATCTGTTAGTGACCTTTCAAGTTCAAATTCTTAAAAGCGGTAGCATTTTATATCTTACAAGCTTTTGTAGTAATCCGAAGCTGTCGAGGGTTTGGGGACTTTGGGAATTTGTTGGGTGTGTATCGTTTAAACATATCAAAATACCGTTTCATTAACAGATTAAGTTAATAGCTTATTAAGCTTCCTTTTAAGTTACATTATTTTTAAAATTTTAACTTAAAAATCCATTACTTAATTTTTACTTTAAGCATTAAAGTTTTTTGATAAAATGAACTTAAAATTTGTTATATATCATCAAATTAACATATTTACCTTCGTTAATTTTAATTAATATTTATCTTCATTAATTTTAAGTAATATTTACTTTCACCAATCCTAAACACTAAAATATTAGTTAAACATTCATATTTAAATAAATATTTTGTGATTATCTTATACATTTATAACATTTTAATATGGATGCTTAGCAAACAAATTTAGTGTTTAAGATTAATAAATAAATATTAACTAAAATTAGTGAGTGTAAATATTAATTAGAATAAATGATAATAAAAATTAGTTTGGTGGTGATTTTAAAAAACGCTTCTAACATTTTTAATGTTTGAAAATTTTTATCATTCAAGTGTTAGAAAGATTAAAAAAGTTTTCTAGAATCACACCCAAACGCATTCTAAATTTGTCAATAAGATAATTTCGAATAAATTTTAAATTAATCTTATAAAATAATTTTAATACTCAGAGTAAAAATCAAACAATAAATTTTATATTGCTAAACTAAAAATAATTTAATTTAAAATCAACTTAAGTCATTAAGGTAATGTTTTTTTTTACTTAATTTTATATAGAATTTAAAACTAAATAATGTTTAATAGTGTTAAGTATTAAATTGTTGTTATTGTCTTTTTTTTTAATATTTTATTTTTATTATCTAGTAATTATTAAGAAGTACAAAAAAAAAACACAATATATTCACTTTAGTTATGGTAATTCACTTTAATATTTTGAAAAATCTAAAATTTAAGTTTTTTTATGTAGTAAAATATTTTAAGAAATAAGTAATAAATGTATACTACCTATACAAATACGAGTTATTTTTCATTTTTTATTTCCAAAAATATCCTTATTAATACTAATAATCAACTTCAATGGGAATTTAATCTATTTATTTAGTTAGTGTTTTAATTACTTGAGGTAATGGAAGTCATTCGTGAAATTATCATCACAAACCTAAAATGTGATTCAAAATTTAATATTTTCAATACTAATAGTCAGCTTAAATAGGAAATTATTTTTTTGGTTTAGTTATGATTTTAATTACTTGACATAATAGAAACCATGAAATTGCCATCACAAACTAAAAGGTAATTCAAAATTTAATCTTTTCCATACTCATAATCAACTTAAATAGGAATTTAATATATTCATTTCATTGGGGTTTTAATTACTTGACATAACAAAAGTCACCATCACAGACCTAAAAGATAATTAAAAAATTAATCTTTTCATTTGCCTCCAATTTCTATTCCATCATCAACGGTTTCAATAAGGTTTCACTTTAAAGTTTTAATTACTTAACTTAACGTAAAATTTATATATTCATAACTTCATTTTAATTTTATATTCAAATTTAATATTGAAATTGTTCTCAATAAACTATAAAGGAAAAGGTTAATGTTTATAGGAAACCTCTCAAACTGAGCATTCATCTTCGGCACAACAATCTGACATCCTTTTTAGTACAACTACTCCATTCTTCCCCCTATTTGAAGGAGTGCCCCATGATTAACCGATATGATGTTTATTAGTTTCAACCATTGATTTTGGGTTATTTATAATATATATGCAGAGAAGTTTGATTATGGTAGGAGATCATCGTAAAGTGTTTTTCAAATTTCAAATTTAGTATTGAGATGAAGGACATTTAGGGTTTGTTTGAAACTCTCCCAAGTTTTTTTTTCTTCTTAAAAATAAATTTGACGTATTTTAAATCATATTTGAGTATGTTGTGAAACTTTTTACTCTTTATAACTGTAATAGTGATTTTCATTTATTTTGAAATATTTAAATCTTTTAAACTTTTATATTTAATTAAATAATAGTGAATTAATAATAACACTTATTATATTATAGATAATTATTGAATAAAATTTTTTATCACTAATTTATATTATTTATTTAAATAAATTTAAATTTTATTAAGAAAATTACAACATTGTTTTAAACATATTAACATTTTGATATAAAATTTACCAAAATGATGATTTTTTTATTTATTGAGATTTTAATTCTTTTGATTTTCTTATAAACTTATTTTTCCTTTATATTTTTTCGCATTTGATTGAATAATTTGATATATTATATATTTTTCTTTGATATAAAATTATTTAATTTAATATGGATGCTATTTTCTATCTTTAGAAACAAAAAATAATAATAAGTTTTATAAAATATATAATGGTTTTTAAAAATGAATTAAAAATATAATTTTTAACAACA